>JBBPBX010014144.1:0-25000 GCA_038048925.1 Garcialebias charrua
CAACTATTCTCTCCATGCATTATTATGTCTGGATTCATTGATTTATTTTCATCATGTATACAAAGTACACAAAATATAATTTTTTCTAGTACTGCACAGAAACTATAATACAAAATCAAAGAAATGTCTCTTTCCTTCATACAAACTGAAATTTAAGCATTGATCCTATTTTACTATTGATCAATACTGACTGGGACCAGTTTGATCTCCATGGATTCCTCTGACACCATTGGACGTGTAACCAAAGAATAGGAGTTACTCAGGTTCAGATAGCAGTTTACTATCAACCGGTTATGTTTATTGCAAGTTACTGGACTGAAACACATCCAACTTTGTCTCATCTCGGTCATACAGTTTTTCTGGAAAACCAACAACAAGAAAAACATAATAATAATAATTCACTCCAAACTTGAGTGGAACATATTCATTGTGCTCGTTTCACTTAGACACCCTGTACACACGTAGCCGTTTATCAGTAAAACCGAACAGTTTATTATGCGGTTTGGCCTTTCATCCACACGTGAACTCCGGTTGATGCAACTATAAACGAATAATAACAAAACTCCGACCAAAGTGGAGATTTGAGAACTCTCCGCGTTCGAGTCTGCGTGTGGACTTCAGAACCGGAGGTTTCTGCTCCACCTCCTCCAGCTGCTGCGGCGCTGACAGTCACATAATGCTCTAAAAAAAAAGTGCTAAAAAGTCAACATACCTGCTCTGACATGATTCCCAGTCGACATCTTCCTGCGTTTTATTAATTTTGTACTCCAACACGTATTTAATAGTAGTCCAACCTTGCGGTCTGTCCACACAAACTAAAGAAAATAAATAAAATAAATAACAGGAAGTCGCGGCGGAGTTGGAGGGTTGTGACGGCACTACACTGCCACCTATGGGTTCAGCATATTCATTACAAAGCTCTCTGGTGACATAAAACGGAACATGTAGACAAACATTTTAAATATTCAAACATGTATGGACAGAGATATTTTTTTTGCGCAAATATTCGTTTTTCAAATACCAGGCTACGTGTGTACAGGGCCTAAAACACACTTCTGAACTGTGTGGGACAAATTATATTTGTCTCAGTAGCAAGTCCTCTCTTGATAGAAAAATAAAATTAATAGAAGCTGGCCAGCAAAACAAAAAAATAATTGTTCATATAGAGCTCTATATTTGAGTGTGTGTGTGTCTGCTGCGTACGAACAGACGGATGAAAGAGGTTGTCCTGGCTGTGATGGTGGCCCAGAATGACGATGGCAGGCAGGGTCCGACACGGAAAACTCGGCAGCCTCCCTCTCTTTCTCCGTGGGACAGGAGCACCTTCTCAGTGTTCTTTTCTCCAATATCAGCCACAATAATGCACTAGCAGGAAAACATCATATATCAGGCATAAAGAAGTCAGGCGATATGCAGAAGGACGGCAGAGACTAGCAGGTCTCTGCTCTGCAACGGTTCTGAACTCCAAAACCCAGGAATTCCCCTAGTAACAGCAGAGCAGTGAGCTCCATTTTAAAACAGCATTTAACATTCTTTATCAAGCATAACCACCTTATGAACATCGCTGAATATTAAATATTTCACTTAGCATGACAACTTGACAGTAATTTTAACACAATACCCACAGTAAAACAGGAGTTTGGTTTCTAAACAACATTACTGCATTAGCGACGACTTAGTACATAAAATTAGAACACATACGATAGGCACTTGGACATCCACTCTAAACGCTGCTGACCGCAGCCTAGCTTGATGACGTCACAGTTTTTAAAGCCCGCGATTACTAGCTTTTGTAAAATGCAGATCAGGGTGTCTAACTCTCTATAAAATCGACTGGAAAGGTTGACATTTTGATTTTGGAGACCTGTCAAAACGATCTGAATTGTGTCTGAAAAAATCTGCTCAAAATTCAAAACGTGCTCGATTTTCAAAGTTCACCTTGGGTTTCTCACGCAAAATTCACTACCAGCGTAACTTCGTAGGTGAGTAAAAACGTTTTATAGCTGTAGTTTATTTAATAAATATCATTTTGGCAAAGTTTTATGCCGATCTGAGCTTCCGCACCCCCATTTTGGATCTCCGCCAGTTGTGAGTGACGTCGATCTGAAACGGGTTGTCAGCAGCTCCCTCCACCTCCGGAAAAAAAAAAAAACATCCCTCCACGTCCGAAGAATAATTCCTTTCTAAACAAACGTGCACGTTTCACTGTCATTAAATTACTTAGACTGGTTTATTTATGTCTTAGAATGTTATTTTGGAGGAGTTCTCATTTTAATATTGTTTAAATATGAGGGATTGATTCATTTTAATGAGTGTACTCTCAAACTAACTTTGGGTGAGCTCTCTGACGTTTCTCCCGGTGTGCTGCTTTCTGATAGGTTGAAATGAGCCGCCACTCATGAAGTGAAACCATCTCTTACCTGATTGGTTGGTTGTGTGTTTGTTACTTTAGAAAAAAAAAGCATATAGCAAGTTTTTAATGATTGTCTTGCTTTTACTAATTCTTTTTTTTTCCAAGTCATTACAGTTCAGCACACAAATACACCAGATGATGGAGGGAGAGAGGAATGAAATTGGTGCTGTACCTGCTGAAGGCAAGCTCTAAAATTGAAAGTTTATATAATAATTATAAAAATAAATATGTGAATTAAAAAAAGAAATTAATTATTTCTAATTATTTATATTAATATAAATTATAAATAAGTTCAAAGTCAAAGTCAACTTTATTGTCAAAACTGCAATATGTACAGGACATACACAGGATTGAAATTGCATTTCTCTCAGTCCCTCGGTGTAACAGTAACAATTTAAACACTAAAACATTTAATAAACAAGCATAAAATGAAATAATAAAAGTGTAGTACTGTCCTGAGTTTTTTGCATAGTGGTTTTTGCATAGAAGTATAAAAGTATAAAAAGTTTCACCAACACCAAAAACACCAACATTTAATAAACATAATCATAAAATTAAATAGAGTGTAATACTGTCCGAGCTTTTCAGTAGAAGTATAAAAGTATAAAAAGTAAAGGTTATAACATAACTTAAGTATTTTACTTATAATAATTAATTACCTGTATAATACCGGTAATTATAATTAAATTTTCAATTCAGTTTACCGGTACAGTATTTATATAGCTCCAAGTCACAACAGAAGTTGTCTCAGGGCACTGAAGAGAAACATTCATATATACAAAATAATTTGACATTATTTATCTGAGGAGCAGACTGCTTTGAATTTAACTCCAGTATAACTATCATCTTGAGCAAGCATGAAGGCAACAGTGGAAAGAAAAAACTCCCTCATGAGCAGAGGTCTGCCCTCTATGATCAAAAGAGCCATTTTTACTCCTTTGTTCACTAAATTAAACGTGTCCAAAGCCACAATAGCTGCTACAACTGGGATTCTCAACTGGTGGTCCATGGACCATGGACCACTCTAAGTTTGTTGGAGGGCGCTTTTCTGGACAGTAGGGGTGATTTTATAAAACTAAAAATATCTAATGATTTTTAACATTTATTTATATTTTTACAGTCTAAGACAAAATAAAAGACGAGATTATTGTAAAGAAGGAAAAACAATATAGTTTTTGTCCAGTTTCTACAAACTAAAACAATAAACTATGCATTCTTGTGTGATTTTTTTTCATTGTAGAAAAAATAAGTATCCTACTTTGAAGAAATAAACCATAAAGTGAAAGTGAGTATGTTTTACTCCTTGTAATGTTTCTAGTCCATCCATCCATCCATCCATTTTCTTCCGCTTATCCGGGGTCGGGTCGCGGGGGTAGCAGCCTAAGTAGGGAGGCCCAGACTTCCCTCTCCCCAGCCACTTGGAGCAGCTCCTCTGGGGGAATCCCAAGGCGTTCCCAGGCCAGCCGAGAAACATAGTCCCTCCAGCGTGTCCTGGGTCTTCCTCTGGGTCTCCTCCCGGTGGGACATGCCCGGAACACCTCACCAGGGAGGCGTCCAGGAGGCATCCTAACCAGATGCCCGAGCCACCTCAACTGGCTCCTCTCGATGTGGAGAAGCACATCTAGTTTCTAGTATTCAAATTAATTACAAGAAAACTGCTAAAACTAGCCCTTTTAGTAGTTGTTATAACAACCAATAAAATTCAGTTTTATTTCAGTTTTGGTCAAAGCTTGAAGGAGCCAGTGCAGAGGGACCAAAGAGCCAAATGTGGCTCCAGAGCCGCAGGTTGCAGACCCCTGCTCATGAGGAAGATAACTTTAGCAGAACCAGGCTCAGGACAAGCGGCCATCTGCTATAACATTTATGTATTTATTTATTTATTTATACTATAACAATAACAACAATAACATAGGATACAATAATAATAATATATTATTATTAATCTATTAAATAGAATACAATTACTGGTACACTTATTTTTCATGGGATTCATAGTCTCCCATTCATTCATATATTCTGGCATGTGGCCTGTACTAGGGATGCGCGATATAACCGGTACACGGTATAAACGATATAAATTTAGCCTACGATAGGGATCTGTCTTCTACCGGCTAACCGCAGAAAATCACAGTTGTCCGATTTAATCTTTACTTTTTTTAGTTTAAAACTGTACATAAGTGGGTTGAAGTGTACAATCAGAGTTGTCAGAGATAATCGATACTTTTTTTTGGTTTAAAACTGTGCGTAAGTGGTGTTAAAGTCTTTTCTTCGAGTGCTAAGTTGCGAAGCTATAAGCTAACTTCGTCCGGCTTGCCGTAGTTTCGCCATCGGACGCATGCGCAAAACGCTGGGTTCTGTTGAAAGTATTTTTTTGTGTGTAAAGTTAAAGTAAGCGTTGGTCAGCAGAAACCTGCCCTCTGATCTGTGAACAGAACGCTGTGTTGTGTGATTTTACTGGTGCGAGGACCTCTGGTCAAAGCCACAGAGGAAACTGGTTGCCTTGTCAGCTCAGCTGAAGGAGACGCCCTCTAGAGGGTTGGAGGCTGAAGTGTTTTCAGTGTAAAATGCTGCTCGTTATTGGAAACTTTTAAGAGTTAACAACATGTATTCTTTAGTTTAAAACTTATGGCTAAAACTACACAAGATATATTTTGCACTGTTTTGCACTACAAGAAAGAAGCCTAATGCTTGAGTTGTTAATTATTTAAAAACTCTCTGGACCTAGTAGTGAAATTTTCTTAATAGAGATTATTTTGTGGTATAGCAGTTTTCAAAATAAATTATGGCAAAAGGACACCCTATGCTTTTTTAAATTTCTATTGCAAGTTTTATACCAAAAACATATCGCGATATATATCGTTATCGCCACCCTTCACAATTCATATTGTGATATGAATTTTAGGCCATATCGCACATTCCTAGCCTGTACTATGGTTGTCTAGCCAATTTCTCAAATTACTCCTGTATGCTGTTTTGTAGTCAGTTATTCTTGTAACAAAACATGAAATCACTAACACTACATTTACAATGAACTTTTATTTGCAGCTTTGCCTTTCGAGTCATCCATAGATCTGAAGACAGCCAGTGATCTGCATTCATACATTGAAAGTTTCAAGGATGACATAGCCAACATCAAGCAGAGTGCTACTCCCCTTCGTAAAGGGCTGCTGTTATATTTACATTCATTAAATCACCCAACAGTTCTCAGAGAGACAACTTCTCGTTTACTTCAGCTAGCCAAAGAAAATGGACTGATTTCTGAACAAACAATCAATTTTACAACAGTGAACACAGCTGTGAAAGCAGTAATAGACACTGTACAGAAAGTAAAAAATATACCAAGGGATGGCCACCTTATTGTGCACCTTTTAAGAGAACCATTCAGTATTCCAGTCAGGAAAGTTAATGTTACTGAGAGTATTTCTTCTGAAGCAGTGTCCAGCCCTGGCTTGCCATGCTCCCAGCATTCAGGTTCCTCATTTCCTCAAGCTACACCAGTTAAACGACCAGCCAGCTGTCCTCCCTTTGCTCCCATGAGCTCTGTGTCAACTCCGACTGTGACAGCACCCTCCCCTAAGCGACTGAAGGCAGACTGCAAAAAATGTGTTAACAAACGGACATCACTTATAAAATTAGTGTCTAGCAAACAAAAACTTAAACACAATTTTGACAATTTGCTCTTGTCAAGTGCTGAGAATAGAAGAATTAAGCAAGCTTATAAACGAAAAGTAGACATAGAATCAAAATTGCGCAAAGAAAGACAGGAGTTAAAGAGGATTGTGATGCAAAATGATGCTGAAATTAGAAAATTGAAGAGGTCTATGGAACTGGTCTGTCCAAAAGTGCAGAAGAAGAAACATAAACATAAGTGTAAATTTAGGAGACTGTTGGGAGAAGTCAGAAAAGAACTGAACTGTGCAAGAAAAAAAATCAAAGAACTGGAACTGGATAATGACAAACTGCAGGGGTTGTTATTGGACTGTGAATCTTCAACTGACTGTGACACTGTGTCAGTGAAGAAGGATTCCAAAACATATTCCTCATCCTACAGACTTGCAGCATACTCATGCATCCTCCACCAGGTGCCAGTGGAGGAGACAAGTAATCTTATAGCAGATGTTGTTGAGAATATCACTGGCTATAAGGTTGAAGGAAAGGCTGATGTTTCAACTGTTGCCCAATTTGCATATGAACTTGGTGTGTTAAGTGAAGTGCAGGTTGCAGAAGCTGTAGTGAATGAGAAATGTGTTGAGCTTACTCTTGGTTGGGATGCAACATCTTTGTCAGCTGAGTACATCAATGAGGTTCATCTCATGTTTCCGGGTGATCCCTCTTCCTGCCCATGGGGACTTCAGTTACAGGTGAATGCATTAGCAGGAGGGACTACAGCTGACTTTGCGACTCATATAAAGGAAGCACTCAATGACATCAGTGAAACATATGCAAGTCTAACAGCTACCAGTTCTTTGGAAATTAGCAATATTTTCATCTCAAAACTCAAAAACACCATTTCAGATCGAGCGGCTGTAAACAAATGTGTCAGAGAAAAACTAGAAGAAGATTTAAACATTGAACTGTTGCAGCTGAATTGTAATATCCATCCCCTTGATGGTATAGCCAATGAGAGTAGGACTTCTCTTAAACAGCTGGAGAAACAAAAACAGATTGTGGGACAGCTTCTCGGCCGTGGCTGCTGTGCAGATAATTTGATATATGCTCTGTCAAAAATGAGATTTAAACAAGGAAAAGGTGACCCCAAAGGCTTCAAATCATTCCTCAAAAAAGTTGGCATTGATCTCAAACTGATTGTTCGATACGTGGGGAACAGACTTCATGTTATGTTCCATTTAGCAGGAATATTTTTCAGTTACAGAACACAAATTTTAGATTACCTGCAGCATTTTTGCAACTGTACCAGTGGATTACGCACATCAATCATCAAGGACCTCACCAACGCTTCAATTGTTGTTCACCTGCAGAGCCTGGGTCTGTTGGGGAAGATTGTAACTGGGCCATGGATGTCTCTTCTCTATGGTAACAAGGCTAGCAAAACGAACCTTGAGGTTGTTCCCTTCTTGAAGTGTGCTGTTGAAAACCTGACCAAATTTGAAGAAGAACCGCTTAATGTCCTCAAAGCAAAAAAGGATGTTTTTGAGAATCCATTGAATGATAATGATGTCCTCAGCTGTCTGCAAAAAGTGGATGATGAATCCCAGAGTGAGCTGAAAGAGACTCTTCACGTCCTCTTCAAGGCAACGGTCAGAGTGCTAACCCGGCAGCTACAACCATACCTCTCAGGTAGTGCTGGACGATAATTCAATAACGATAAATATCGCGATATACTTTTATTCAATAACGATGATATGAAGTTTAAGCATATTTTCGATATTTCGATAGGATTTTACAACTTTTTATGACGTTTTTCTCTTTCTGTTCGGGTTGGAGCGGCTGCTTCAACAACCCGCCCGGACAGAAAAAGCTGTGACACAAAACGTGCGTGATGACGTTGTTGTTACGCAGCGCTCAGTCCAGCAGCAGGCGTTAGCGGTAGCAGGCTAAAAGCTAAGCTAGTCTCCAAAGCGCGTTAAGTTTTCGCTTCAAAACGAGTCAAACGAGTGCTCATGACCGTCAGAATGTGACTGAACAAAGTTTCACAAGCGAAGAGAAAGAGACGACATCACTGATGAGAGGAAAGACTAATTCGTCGGTGTGGACGTAGTTCGGTTTTACTGCAGGTCTCATCTGCAGCGAGTCTTACTCGGTTTGTGTTTATTTTTCAAAACGTGACAGAGTCGTTCTAACTAGCGGTGGAAACATCTATTCTAACTTGTTTAATCTGAAGAGTTTCCACTCGATAGAATATGATGAGAGTCAGAAGATGAAGAATAAAGTTTGAGCCAACGTTTCCCTGAAACTACGACGTAAACAAACAGCCCCAGCAGCGCTGCATGTTTTTTTTAATTCAAAATAAAACAAATTCATCAGAAGAAGAAAAAACACTGAATGAAAAGGTGCAGAAAGACGAAAATAGTGTTATAATATCTGCCCCTTGTTTAAAAAATACAAAATAACTACAAACAACCTTCACTTCACCTGCACCACACCTTCCCAACAACTTTGATTTAATCATCTTTTAAAACATATAAATAGTTTTATAAATGTTTATGATGATATCAAATCAACACAATCCTGTTTCTCAGCTCCTTCACACTAGTTCTAAATGAAGATTTACAAACATTTACATTCCCTTCAGGGTTTAATAACTTTTTAAACAAAATGTAATTGAATATTTGGGGGTAATATTTTTTTTAGTTTTATACATGACTTGTAAAATACTATGTTCAACCAAATCATAACATTTTAATAATTTCAATTGATGAAATAATATATTTGTTGGGTGACCATAGCACTTCCTAATAATAATTCTTACAGCTCTTTTTAGTAAAATAAAATTAGGATTTGTAATAGTTTTGCATGCTTTTCCCCAAACTTCAATACAACAGATTAAATATGGAACAATCATTACATTATACAATATATTCAAAACTTTGTCATTCAAAAACTATTTTACTTTATACAATAATGTAATTGATTTTGTTATTTTTATTCTTAAGTAATTTCCATGAGATTTCCATGTCAGCTTCTCATCAATAACTATACCCAAAAGTTTTATTTAATTAACTATGAATTTCAATGCTGTAAATTTTAAAGTTCTTGTTTAAAGTTAAAACTATTAATATTGACACAGTTGAGAATTTTATGCCGAGAACGTTCATGCTCAATAATCCAGGTACCAAATCCAATACCTGTAATTCTCAGTTGGGTCATCTGGAAACTGGATGGAGGGTGAAACGTTTCTATAAAAAACTGTCCATGACCCGACAGAATTATTGGGTTGAGAATTTTATGTTTATTTGATGGTGATTTCCATCTTTTTGGAGGCTAAATACAAATACAAGGTGAACATCAATTTATTTGTATAGTTTATAGTTTTTTTTAGGCTTTTATATTGTTTATATCGATATCGAATTATATCGATATCGACCGAAATTAAGAACTATATCGTGATAAAAATTTTGGCCATATCGTCCAGCCCTACTCTCAGGAGTCTTGTCAAATCCCTCCACTGCAATGTTGGAGCAGACCAAGTCAGCCCCTATTGACAACATGTTCAGTGAAAGAGTCATTGCCATGGTTGATAGCCAGCACCACCGCGCACCAAATGCCACTATGGGATACATCGACGGGAAGGTGCGTGCAAAGCAGAACAAGACCCTTGATTGGTTGAAAAAGAAGGACTGTATTGAGCAAAACCGCCTCGTCCTGTTTGCTGTTAAGCGAGCAAAGCAAGTGAGGAGAATCAGAAAGGAACGGGAAAGACTACGTGAAAAGGAATACCAGGTCAGACAAGAGAAGAAGAAGCAAAAGAAGGAAACCAAACATCGGAACACAGTGGAGAAGAAATTGAAAGCAGCTGTAGAAAGTGGTGAACTTAAGGATGAGCTGGCCGAAGAACTGGGTTTGAGTGAAGAGCAGAGAAAAGTTCTTGGTGATGTTGTGAACAATCCCAAGAGTCTGGTTGATTGTTGTATTGACCATGTCTGGTTTTCTGAAGAGGATGGCTGCAATGCACTTTACCGTGGTAGGGTGTTGAGAGTGTGGCAAAAGAGAAATGGCTTGACAACAGTCTGTTTGTCATACTGGAGAGACAATGAGGCTGAGGAGGAGTGTGAGGACCATCAAATGCCCCTCTTCAAATTCCTGACAGACTACAGCCTGGGTGATCTTGCTTTGAATTAAAGGAGAGGGGAAATAATCCAGGAAAATACCCTGATGCATGCTCAATAACCCAGGTAATAATCCAGGTAATAATCCAGGTAATAATAATCCAGAAAAAGTTTTAAATCAGGTGCTGTTTTAGAACCCTCTCATTCTGAGCTCCATTTTGATATCCTACACAATATACTGTAGTTTGGCACAAATTAAAATTAGCAGTTTTTTCCTATATGGACACCATTATTGTTTACATGGTTTGACTACTGTTGTTTAATCTGATTGTTGGAGATAAGGGGCAGATATAATAAGATTTATTCTTCTTTCTGCCACCTTTCATTTTTTTACATTTTGTACACTATCATTATGAGATTGCCTTGTATTGTTTCTTTTGTAAAAAAATGAACAAATTTAATAAACATAAACATTATTCAATATGGTCACCACAGATTGTGCATAATACTTGAAAATGATGTCATAGTGAATACTTATAGTTTAAAAAAGCTAAGTCTGGTCCTCTGGACATTCAAAAACAAAACAAAAAAGTAGAAACGTTTCGTCTTTTGGACGAAAGATGAAACGTTTCTACTTTTTTTGTTTTGTTTTTTGAATGTCCAGAGGACCAGACTTAGCTTTTTTTTTTTTCTACCTGGATTATTGAGCATGCATCAGGGTAATACTTATATTTGTACAGAAATCACCTTAGAATGCATTACAAATTGTGCATATGTTTGTTTTCATTGAAGTAACCATTTCTGCTAGCTTCAAGACTGCACTAATGTGACCTTTGACCTTGGAGTCATCAAGGTCACCTGGTGACCCCAACGTCAGCAGGAAAAACATTTACATATATTCAGTGACATCCCCACTGAATTTGATTAGGATGCTGTTTACCACTTAGAACTGGTGTTCATTTTAATAAACACTTCTTTTCAGTCAGAAATGTCTATTAATTGACACAATATTTTTCTCTGTTGTTATGTAAATAAGCTTAATTAAAGTACCTTAAAACTACTACTTTGAATGACAATATCTCCGGCCTTATTCATTCAATATTAACAAATGCGGTATCCTTTTGTTGCATTTTTAGTGCTCTTTCTTTTTGTTGCAAGCAGAAGGCCATTAAAACAACTTTTGAAAAATGTCCAAGTGCCTACATACAACATTACAAATCTCCAGTAATGCTCACCTAGCAGGAAAACATCATCAGGCATAAAGAAGTCAGGCGATATGCAGAAGGACGGCAGAGACTAGCAGGTCTCTGCTCTGCAACGGTTCTGAACTCCAAAGTCCGGGAGTTCCCCTAGTAACGGCAGTTAGAATGCTGCCGTAAAGTGATGTCGTACTTTGCTCTTAAAGGGACACTACCCATGAAGTAAAAACAATACAGAAAAACAAGTAACACAGAATAAACAAAAAAAATACAGCTGGGTTACAGACGCAGCAGCTCGCGCGTGCACAAACAGTTAACCGATGTGGACGCGCAAAATCCAAACTGAAAGTGTTTCAGAGTTCAGCTCCATTTTAGACGGAGGAAATAAATTCCTAATTTAGACATTTTTGTAAGTACACATAGAAAAAAAATCTGTCTGCTTTCTGTCTGATTGAATCCATCACAGTACTGTCTGTATAAATTCTTTGAATCATAACATCTTCCTCAGCTGAGACAACAAAATCACACCAGTTCATCCCTGTTATTAGCATCTGCCCCTGAATCTGCCAATAGTATGCATGATTTTTTTTAGTTCCAATTTGCCTGACTTCATCTGCAGATATGGACAGTCTACATAACTCTTTACATTTGGACACTTAATCTCAATCAGCCCAAACTCACATGGCTCAGAAGGGTCAAAGATCAATCCATCTGGAGAGGCCCCTAGCCAAGGAGCATCAGGTTGAATCACAAATCCACAGGGATAGTGATTTGCTCTTTTCATCTGGCAATATTCCCAGATAGCATCTGCCTCTAATTCAATCCCTCTCTTCATAGCTGCTGTCTGATGGGTCCCTTGCAGCAGATGACTAGCCAGATCTTCCTCTGAGTTCTCTCTAACGTGGCAGATCTCCCTGAAGCGAGAGGCAGTCAACCTGTGACTCCTTAGCTGATGCCATTCAGGAGATTTACTCTGTGCTCTGGTTGCACATTCAAATGTATTAACCATGTCCCAGCTGACCTCCATACTTTTAAGGTGTAGCTGTTGTGGTTCTGAACAGACAAACGTGCTTGTTGATGGCTGTAGGTGGTAGTTTTGAAGAGGTAGAGATGGGCGGGGTGGTGCAGCATGGAAGGACATGTCTCTCTTTGACGCTGCTGGCTGTTGATACGACAGAGGACTTCCAGCCTGAACTTTGCCAAGGGCAGAGTCAACGAGGGGAACTTCATGGCTGACTCCCATGCTGCAGATCATCGGTGCATCAGCTGCTGCAAATTCTTCATACACCTCGGAGACCTGGGAAAGTAAAAACATTTATTTCAATAAAATGTAAAATATAACTAATTTTGAGCCATCAAAAATTCTACACTTTACAAAGACACAGCTCTTTAAAATAAAATTATACAATCCACCATTAAGTATACAACTGTTTGCTATTACATTGTAGCGTACTGTTAAAGTTTATTTATATTTATCAGTAATTTCAATATAACTACTTACTCTAAGGACAGAAAGTTCCGGCAAATCCCCAATAAGGCCTTTGTAGAGTGTGCTCCTGTGTATATAAATAAAAAATGAATATGAGTCAAAAATAGAATATCCACCTGCATTTCTTTCAGATAAGACACATAAAATAATACAGCTTTTTAAAATTTTTATTTACCTTACACCCTCTGTTGCTCTACTCTTTGGTGGGGCAGACAGCACAGCCATCTTGTCCACGGGGCCAGGTTTAATACCCTATTAAGTTATCCATGACACAGTTGCAGGTTATATGGTAAGAAAATGTAATAAAATGAGTGTATTATTGAAGAGAAAACTTACTAAAGTTCTGGGCTTGTGCCACTGCTGTTCTCCTTCTGTACAGCTTAGTACAGGGGGGACCACTGACAGTTTCAGCTCAGAATAATGTGCTGACTGGAACAGCAAAGCAACACAGTGATTGCATAATGCTGCACCAGCAACACACGTACAGCTGTGGTGAATCAGCTCCACAGGACAGGAGTCTTTCAGGACCACCTGCGTAAGAATGTCATAGTAAGTACTTATTTTCTTAGCTTGGTCACTCATCAGCCATTCTTTCATGATGCAATCTTGCTTCTCAAATATGTTTTATAACTAATGTCATAGAACCATAGTATCATGTTATGTGATTTTATATTTAGTTTGGAGTATGTTATATGAAGGTCAAGAGTAGTGTAATACAATTATCACAAGATTACATCTTAAATGAATGGTTGGGATAAAGATAACTTCATTTAAAAACACTTTTAACCCAGAGGAGACCCGCTAGGTAAAAATACCTGGATAATGTTACAGGGTCTGTGAGTGTATTCTTTTGATTTAAGTAAAACTAATATGCATGAATTACCAAATGAACACTGGGTTAAAAGTAACATATGACAACTATAAAAGAAGAACAATGCATGCAGCAAATAACCCCATGGGGACAAGCAAGACCAAACTCAACTGTTAATATTCGTGAAGTGTAGCCAATTCCATCCTATTTTTATTTAATAATTAATTATCATCTTAGTTAAATCCCCATTAATAATAGGAACGTCGGGTTACTGAACAACAATGTTAAAACTGTCATCTGAACAATCATAGCTTCACCCTACACTTAAACTGTGAGGTTTTTCTGCTTTCTTCATGGACCTGGCACAGAGCCTTGACAACCACTTCACCCGTGTCCTGATTTTTGCATGAAACTGAGAAGAGCAGAATGTTAGTAGAATGATCACAAAATATGAGCCATTTGTTTAAGTGTGGAAAAGCTGTTTCTATAACGTGAGTATACAAAAGAAATGATCGCGACGCTAACTAATAGGCTAACGTTAGCCGCTAACAGGTAGCAACATCACAACGCGATCAAACTAACGTTACTTACCCTCGTAGTTGTGCAGGTAACTTGAGATGTAAAACTTAAATCCCTTGTCACGTTTGCTTGTCGGAGCAGGGGACCAGGCATCAACGATACGATGAACATCGCTGACAGTCATCTTGGGCAGCTCATGTAAACACCTAGAGAACGCCATCTTCACTGAGAACGGGGCTTAGACCGGAAACTAGCATGCCGACTTCCTGTCAATGCGCAAGTGATTCACGACGCTTGTGCACAGAGCCTATTGGTCCAAAATTGAAACGATGGAAACTCAATAAAAACTCTGTTCGGTGAACGTTAAACCCAGAAGTTCTGTCAAATGGACTCGAAGGTCCAAACATCTGGAAAGAACCCTGCGGTCAGACTGCTTGAAAACATGTTGCGCTTCTACACAGGTTGTTACGGCTTCATGGTGCGTTCAGGGACAGCTCGTAAATGATGAGATCAACACTAAAACAGCCTGTATTCAGAAACAGACGCAGAGTAATGGAGATTAATAGAATGAATGAGTTTATATTAAAATATTTAACATAATTCTGGTTTATTTGTTGAAATAACTGTTGAAATATCATCAGAACAGTAACTTCTTCTTCTGCTGCAGTCACACAGTTTCACCTGACTGTTCTTTAAAATAAATCAATATTAAATATGTTGCAGTGAAAGAGTGGTCAAATCAAAACACATGAGCTTTGGGAGTTTTTGAACAACACTGAAGTGAAATGAGTTGATAAAAATGTGTGTTTGTGATTGAAAGCTTCATAAAAAGTCTCCTGTACAGAACACAGTGAGGAGGTTTGATAAATGAATGAAACTAATATTCTACAGTCAAATCTCTGAAATGATCTCTGTTATTATTTATGAGCTGTAGAATGAGACCACAGTTCAATTTGTTCAGAATGTCACTTTATTTTCTAAGAGCTTTATTCAAAGTGTCCAGCATTAAAGTGACTGCTGTCTCTGTCACACTTTAACTTCTTAATCATCTGATAAAACTTTAAACTCATTGATTATTGATCCTGAAACATTTATTTGTGAATAGAACTGAGTTTGTGTTCTGATTCTTCAGCTTCTTTTTTACATTAAAGTTTTTTTAGTGTTGATGATTGATTTTATAAGTTGAACCACATGAAACTGAGTCTGACTGATTTCTCTCTCAGACCACCTGAAGACCAGAAGATGAAAGGTTGGCTGAAGGAAAAGTCTCCAGGATCCACCTGTCTGTCCATGAAGAGTGACATGTCCAATGATGAACCACCAAATTTCAGTCCTGAACCTGGACCTTCAGACACAAAGTAAGAAAACTGTTTCTAACTGAGTCCTGTAAGTCCTCAAAGAACAAAGAAGAGAATTTCATCTTTGATTTCTTGTTGTAAACTGGTGAAATCAAAAAAGGCGTTCAATACAGGATCAACTGGACTTTATTTGTTGCAGAAAACGTTTCGACTTCTGTCCAGAAGTCTTTTTCAATTCTGAATGGAAGCTGTGAGAACGAGAAGTTTTATACAGGCTTACAAGTCACGCACCAACATATTGTAAACTGGTGAATTACCAGTCTGCTTTGATGGGAAGTTTTTCCTCTGACTTTTCAAGCAGCAGCATGAAGATGTGACATGAATGAGAGAGCGACTGCAGTGACTTGTTCAGCCTGACTCTGTGTGTTTGCTGCTTTTTACTTTGTTCTTGTCTCCATTGTGGACTGTTCAACTTGACATGAGTCCCTGTAAAACCATGGCTTTGACTGCTTCAGGATCACACTTGTATTACTAGCTGGAGTGACCTTTGACCTCTGGACGGAATCATGGAAACACTGCAGGCAGCTTCATCCAACGTATCCAGAACACAAGGGAAGTTCTCCTACAGAGCAAGCCCAGAACATTCAGCTTGAATGTTAGAACGAGTCATCAACGGCTCCGTCTTCACACAGAATCTCCACGGAAACATGGAAAGAAAGGAGGGAAGAGACGGAGGTGAAGAAAGTGAAAACACAACTTCCTGTTTGTTCATCAGCTCCATGTTTTACTGAGCTTCTGTGAGAGGCTTTGAACATCTCACATTGTTTGTTGCTTCAGTAGAACAGCAGCTCAGAAGAACTCACAGAAGAACATAGTGACCACTGGCAGGAAGCTGCTGGTTCCAGTCTGAACCATCTAGAACATCTACACACTGAGGTCCTTGAAGAAACCAGAACCAGTTCTTTTTTTTATTATTTTTATTATTTCCTTTATAGATGGCCTCCCTTCTCACCTCACAGCCATCCTCTTCACACCAATATGATTTTCTTTAATAGAAAGAAAGGAAAAGACAGAAAGTAAGACCACAACACAAAAATCCACAAAAAGAGCACAAGGCAAACACACCCAACCACTGTCTGCAATCCTGCGAAGTACATGACAGAACACAGCAACAAAACACATATGCATAAAATATACATAATATCCATAACTTTGCAGTAGATTATTATAAATAAATAAATAAATATATATATATATATATATATATATATATATATATATACATATACATACATATACACATACATACATTCATATTCAGTCATATACCCATCTACATATCTACATACGATACCTGCGTGTGTATCCCTGCATCTATAAGTGTGTGGTTGTAAGCATGCATAAATGAATAAGGCTTCTCTAATAGAACATTCAATAGTGACCGTGAAGCATCAGAGATCCGCCCCCCAAGACCCGAGGCAGACAAATGGGGGTACCAGAGCCCAAGACCCCAAGAAGGACCCTGAGCTCAGAGCCCCCAGGGCCACCCGAACAGGACGAACCACTCACCCATCCCCTAGATCCGACCATAGGGGAGAACCGGGAGGCCCTACCAGCGACCACACACAATGACCCCCAGGGGCCAACAGCGACAAACTCACAGGACCCCACCAGAGCCTGCCACACCGACGTAGCCCCAGGCCCAGGCGTCCAGGCCCGGGCACCAGGGACGCCCACCCCTCAGGCCCAGACCTGATAGGACCAGAGGACCCCAGCCCCACCAGGCACCCACCAGGCCGGGCCGACATACGCCCAAGTGCCCAACCCCCGATGCCGAGGGCCCCAAGCGCGCCGGTAGGCAAGGGCATACCCCGCCAGGGGGCCACGTGGTAGGAGCACGACACCAAGTAGCCTCAGATGTATCGGAGAGGGGGCAGCCTAAGTCCCAGCCTGACAATTAAACATTCATACACAGACTCACTCAGACCCACCCTCATCCTCACCCTCATTCACACAAATACAAACAATAACGACACGTTCCATTCATAATCCCGTTGCACACTCTATACCCCCCAGGTCCAAGACATGTACCTGCCCCTTACATGGGGCAGCCCACACACAAACCCAGGAGGTAGGTCCATTCATTCTGGGGTGGAGAGTAGTCGACATCCAAGATTCGTCCCAACCCGCGCCCTGCCGACAGGACAGGACATCCGAGCCCAAGCAGCCCCAGGGAGAACGCAATGCCAGCCCCGCCCACCGCAAACCCTCAGGCCCCGAACCCTCCCATAGTCCAGGACAACACCCGACGGCCCGCCACCTTACCGGACCCCACCCCCAGAATAGCCGCCAGGGAACCAGAGGGTGAGAAAAAAAATTAACAAACCTAGACCCAGACATACACCCCCGTCCCCAAATGTGCTGTTGATGTGTGTTGTTTTAAAGTGCACTTAAAAAAGGGAAAGAGAAGGAGCAAAGGCTCTCATAATGCCAGTTTCCCCTCCACCCCAACTCTAACCTAAGCCTTTACTGTCTAAATGCATAATTGTGAGTGAGCACAGGCACAGGAGGTGAGCATGGTGTCATCTCGCCACCCATAACCATAGTGCTCACCCCAAATTCCTATATGTGAATTTTCTGAGGATGTTTATGAGTGAATGTCTAAGGTGTATAATAAAATTGAGTCCCAGGTGGTTCTGAACAACAGAGATGTAAAAACTCCGCTGACCCTACATACCCCCCAGTTTGCCAAGGTCCACCCAAGGAGCGAGGTCAAAACACCTCTCCGACCGCCAGGCCCATTGAGCTCCAGACCAGAGAGGAACAGGGCCACGAGGGCCGCCAGCAGCAGGACCATCAGCCCACACCCACCAGGGCCGCCAAGACCCCTACGAACCGTAGTCAGCCCGCCGCCCAAGAAGACACAAAATCCCACATGGACGACACGGCAAGAGCGCCCGCCCAACCACCGAGAGAGCCAGGGAGCACCGGGAGCGTGCCCTCACCATAGAAAAGGGCCAGCCAACCGGCCAAGCATAGTCCCAGACCGTCATCAAGGACATCCACCCAGTCCCCACCCCAGAAGAAATACTACACCCACCCTTCATACTAACAACTCTCAGAACATATAACACACTAGACACCCAGGCCGTGTCACATTGCCCCCTCCCATGGGCCACCAGGCATGCCTCCAAAACCCCAACCCTCCAGCCCACGAACCCCCAACCCACCAGCGAGCCGAGGGCCCCCCGGCCAGTGTCGGACACCAGAGTGCAGGCCAGCCCAAGCGACCCGCCCGCCAGAGCCCAAGATCCCCCACCAGGGCCAAGCCCGGGGACGACACATCCCCAGACTTCCAAGCCCCCGGCGCCCACCCCGAAACCACCCCAGCCCAGCTGGGCCACCGACCGGCGACCCATGACCGCCGCCACAGACCACCCGAGGCCCCGCATGCAGCCCCCAGCAGACATCCACCAGAACCACCCAGGTCCTCCCCAGGTTGAAGGCAGGGCCCTCCCCGCCCAAACAGCCCCAACCCCCGGCGTCCCAAACCCCGACACCCCCCATCAGCCCCAGTGCCTCACAAGGCTAGACCCCAGACCCCCCACCCCCACTATGTAACGGAGCCGATCAAAGAATGCCAAAGAAATTGATCCGATGTGTCGGCAGATGCTGTTTCAAGACTAATATGCTCTAACAGAAGATTTTTATACTGATTAATGCTAAGATTATTTTTATTTTTCCAATTTAGGAGTATAGTTTTCTTTGCGATACATAAGGCAGTGAAGATCACACGAGATTTATTTTTTTCTAGTGTAACATCTTCAAGGATAGCCAATAAGCAAACAGATGGAGAGAGTGGAATATTACATTTCAGACATTTAGACAAGTCCTCACATACCTGGACCCAGAACCTCTGAACGGGTGGACAGAACCAGAGTGCGTGAATATAATCATCAGGTATATTGCTTGTGCACTGTGAGCAATTGTTAGATGATGTAAATCCCATCTTAAACATTCGTTGACCTGTATAGTGTACTCTATAGAGAACTTTATACTGTATTAATTGTAAATTGGATATTCTAGTCATTTTAAATGTTTTTAAACATATTTGAGACCAGGTGTTTTGGTCAAAGTTGACTGATAAATCTGTCTCCCATTTTGCAACAGGAAGCGTTATGGAGTCATCGATTCTAGACAATTTCTTGTATATTTTAGATAACAATTTGGGTTGTTTAAGATTAATGAATTCTGACACACATATTGGTGTCTCTAACAATTCTCTATTAAGCTTAAATTTCTTTTTTACAATAGACTTAATTTGTTGATATTCTAAGAAGTATTTATTGTCAATGCCATATTGTATTATTAAGTCATTAAATGAAATAAAGTCTACACCATCAAATATGTGTTCCAGACGTTCAATTCCCTTAACTCTACAACCTGAGAAATTTAATGAATTTAATTAATTTAATTTATAACGCACTTTTCATTAATGAAAATCTCAAAGTGCTACAAAGTGCAACAAAATTAAAGGTCAAATAAAACAAGTGATAAAACAAGTAAAATCAATAATAATATCAACTAAGATCAAAAATAGAATCATGAGGAGGCAGAGTAGGCTCGCTTAAAAAGAATAATAATAATAATACTGTAATAATAATAATGAATTCCAGACTCACCTCATCACCAGATGAAGAGCATCTCAGAGTGACAGCAGCAGAAGTGAGAGGCAGTCTCAGAAGGATCAACCCTCATAAAGCAACCGGACCAGACAACATCCCAGGGAAAGTTCTGAAGGAATGTGCGGACCAGCTCTGTGAGGTGCTGGCTGACATCTTCACCACCTCACTTTCACTGGAGTCAGTTCCCACCTGCCTGAAGACTGCCACCATCATCCCAGTCCCAAAAAGCTCCACAGTGACTGGTCTGAATGACTATAGACCGGTGGCCCTCACCCCGATAGTCGCTAAATGTTTTGAGAAACTGGTCATGTCCCACATCAAGACAACCGTCAACATCAACGAGGACCCTCATCAATATGCATACCGCGAGAACCGATCAACAGAGGACGCCATCTCCTCTTTGGTCCACACTGCTCTCACTCACCTGGATCAGAAGGACTCATACGTGCGCATGCTCTTTGTGGACTTCACATCTGCCTTCAACACCATGATCCCCCAAACTCTGATAGACAAACTATCCACACTTGGACTAAGCCCCTCCATTTGTAACTGGGTACTAGACTTCTTAACAAACAGACCACAGTCCGTGAAGATCCACAACTTCTCCTCCTCCACCATAACCCTCAGCACTGGCTCTCCCCAAGGATGTGTGCTGAGCCCTCTTCTGTTCACTCTGCTCACATATGATTGTACAGCCACACATCCAGGCTGTCATATTGTTAAGTTTGCAGATGATACAGCGGTGGTGGGATGCATCACAAACAATGATGAGTCCAGCTACAGACAGGAGGTGGAACACCTGGAGAGCTGGTGCAAAGAGAATAATCTTCACATGAATGTGAAGAAGACAAAGGAGATGATTGTGGACTTCAGAAGGAACAAACACACCCATGCCCCACTGAACATAGGTGGATCTGCGGTGGAGGTGGTCTCCAGCTACAAATACTTGGGTGTACACTTGAATGATAACCTCAGCTGGAGCAACAACACCACCAGCCTGATCAAGAAAGGTCATCAGAGACTCTACTTCCTCAGACGGCTGAGACGAGCTGGTCTGAGCAGCCCAGTTCTCACCTCCTTCTACAGGTGTGCAGTGGAGAGCATCCTGTGCTCCAGCATCAATGTGTGGCATGGAGGCTGCACAGTTGCAGAGAGGAAAGCTCTACAGAGAGTGGTGAAGGCTGCACAGAAGTCTGTTGGAGTCAGTCTCCCCACCATCACAGACATTTACACCTCCAGATGCAGGAAAAGAGCCACCTGCATCATGAAAGACCTCACTCACCCAGCACACTCACTCTTTGCCCCACTCCCCTCAGGACGGAGGTTGAGGAGCATCAAATGTAGAACCACTAGACTGAGGAACAGCTTCTACCCTGAGGCTGTTAGACTCATGAATAAATAAACAATAAGAATAATCACTGCAAAATATCACATCATGCTGATGCTGATCTGTTTTCTTGTTGCTGTGTTCATCTGTGACCATCTGCTCATACAGACTCATGTTCGTGCTGCTGTTTATAATGATGTTTTTCCACTACATTAGGGCTTAGTGTATTACTAGTTGATGTTTCTCTTAGTTAATTCTAGATGTTATTACTGTTTTTCTCTTGCATTTGTTGTTGGATGTAACTGGGACCCCGTGTACATAATCTCGTTTTCATCACATGTACCACATGCGGTGCAAATGACAATAAAGACTCTCTGACTCTGACTCTGAATTCAATTTATAACGCACTTTTCATTAATGAAAATCTCAAAGTGCTCAAAGAAAGGTCTTCAAGCCGCTTTTAAAGTCAACCAGTGACTGTGGAGCTCTCAGGCAGTCAGGAGAGAGTTCCATAGGCGGGGGGCAGCCACACTGAAAGCCCGGTCTCCCATGGTCCTTAATTTGGTTCTCGGAATGTGAAGGAGATTACTGTTCTGTGACCGTAGAGACCGGGTGGATGAATATGGAACAAGAATGTCCTTTAGATAATCTGGTGAAGTTCCGTGTAAGCATTGATGTGTAATGAGAGCAGTTTTGTACTGAATTCTGTAGGTGACAGGAAGCCAATGAAGGTTATGGAGAATGGGTGTAATATGTTCAAATTTACGAACTCTCAACAAAATCCTTGCTGCACTGTTTTGAATATATTGAAGCTTCTGAAGGTATTTACCAGGGATTCCAATAAACAGGGAGTTGCAGTAGTCGAGCCTGGAGGAGACAAAAGCATGGACGAGCTTCTCAGCATCAGAAAAAGTTAGGGATGGGCGAAGTCTGGAGATGTTTCGAAGATGGAAGAAGCAGGTTTCAAACAGATGTTTAATGTGATTTTCAAATGTAAGATGAGAGTCCATTTTAACACATTATTTTCTTTCTGTATGTCAGGATTGTTCCAGATGGGTGTTTTTCTGCATGGGAGTAGTGAAGACTTTGTCATTTTCAGATACTCCCACCATTAGGGATGGGAATTGAGAACAGGTTCTTTTAGAGAACCGGTTCTTTAGAGTTCAATTCCCTGGAATTGTAGGCTGCTTGTCTTAACGATCGGTTCTACTGACTCGTTCTACTGACTCGTAGTGGTGACCATTTACGTGATGACATCACAGTCCATCCATCCATCCATCCATCCATTTTCTTCCGCTTATCCGGGGTCGGGTCGCGGGGGTAGCAGCCTAAGTAGGGAGGCCCAGACTTCCCTCTCCCCAGCCACTTGGAGCAGCTCCTCTGGGGGAATCCCAAGGCGTTCCCAGGCCAGCCGAGAAACATAGTCCCTCCAGCGTATCCTGGGTCTTCCTCTGGGTCTCCTCCCGGTGGGACATGCCCGGAACACCTCACCAGGGAGGCGTCCAGGAGGCATCCTAACCAGATGCCCGAGCCACCTCAACTGGCTCCTCTCGATGTGGAGAAGCAGCGGCTCTACTCCGAGTCCCTCCCGGATGACTGAGCTTCTCACCCTATCTCTAAGGGAGAGTCCAGCCACCCTGCGGAGAAAACTCATTTCAGCCGCTTGTATCCGAGATCTTGTTCTTTCGGTCATAACCCAAAGCTCATGACCATAGATGAGGGTGGGAACGTAGATCGATCGGTAAATTGAGAGCTTTGCCTTTTGACTCAGCTCTCTCTTCACCACGACAGACCGGTACAGCGCCCGCTTCACTGCGGACGCTGCACCTATCCGCCTATCGATCTCACGCTCCAGTTTTCCCTCATTCGTGAACAAGATCCCGAGATACTTAAACTCCTCCACTTGGGTAAGGACCTCCTCCCCGACCCGGAGAGGGCACGCTACCCTTTTCCGGCTCACGACATCACAGTCATGCGCCGTATATGTGTTCAACATGGCGTTGAGGAAAAAGCGAAGATGAAACCAGGTCTACTTGCAACACATACAAAGCGTCGATTACAATAAAGGGCGGAAATACTTCTAACATGCAGAGAGAAGCATTTGACCACTCAGCATGAGGTGAGTTTGCACAAATGTACCGTCTTTAACACGCTGCTTGGTGACGCTGCTTCGTGGTGGTGGAAGCGGAGCTAACAAACTAGCGTCCTCCTCTGTTTTAAATGTTGCAGCACGTAACGTTAAACTCATCCAGTTCCTGTCACTTGACTTTTTTGCTTTACTGCTTCCACTGTGTTGTATAAATAATCTCCATCTCCTGTAATAACATTTAGTTGACGAGGATTGCCGGAGTCTGGCTGGCTCAGAGGCTAGTGCTAGCACACCTTTAGCTTTCAGGATGACGATATCCAACACACAACACTCCTAAAAAGGCCGCCGTAGAAATGGGAGCAAAAACAAAAGTGTTGCTTTTATATTTTTGTTCAGTGTGTTTCATTGTAGCCTCTTTCTGTTGTGAGAGCTTTTCTTGCTGCTCAGTGTTTTTAATGGTGAATTTCTTCTGAAGCTGGCAGAGCTGGGAGAGACGCAGAGGGAGGCAGAAGAGGATGAAGATGATAACTATGTAAGTTTTGTTTTTTGTAATGAAAGATGATAGATTGCATGGATTATTACACTATTTATTTTAAAATTGAAACTTGTGAATTACAAGTTGTGGTTATGTCAATAATTTCAGATGCCTCCTGTAAAGCAGCAAAAAGAGACAGCCCTAGAAGAACTTTTTGAGGAAGAGACAGAAGTCCAACTGTATAGAAGCCTATCACCCATTCCAACCAAGGACAGCCCCTTAACAATGTTATTAGGAATTCTTTTTTCATAAAAGTTCTATTTTTGTTCTATAATAATAATAAATAATAAACTTTATTTGTATAGCACCTTCCTACAATGCCTTGCATTGACCAAGGTGCTTAACAGGATAAAAAGATGAATAAACTGGAACAATAAATCAATGAAAATAGAATAAGAAACAACAGCAATAAAAGAAGGCAATGGAAATAAAAATGCTACATACTAAAATACCAAAAGTAATAAAAGTTACACACTGAAAGCTTTTTTGAACAAGTGGGTCTTCAGTCTGGTTTTGAACAGAGTCAGATCAGAGGTGGCACGCAGCTCAAGGGGGAGACTGTTCCAGGCTTTTGGGCCGGCAACAGAAAATGACCGGTCTCCCCATTGTTTGTACCTTGAGCGAGGCACCTCCAGCAGGTGTTGACTGGCAGATCGTAAAGCTCTGCCGGGCTGATGGGCTTTCAAAAGTTCTGAGATGTAGAGAGGTGCAAGTCCATTCAGAGCTTTGAAAACAAACAGCAGCAGCTTGAACTGTATCCTGAACTGAACCGGGAGCCAGTGTAGAGAGGACAGGACAGGAGTGATGTGTTCATATTTTCGTGTGTTGGTCAAAAAGCGCGCGGCAGAGTTCTGTACAAGCTGTAAACGGGAGATGGAGGATTGATTAATACCAACATACAAAGCATT
>JBBPBX010014144.1:30000-48539 GCA_038048925.1 Garcialebias charrua
CTAATCTTTCCCACTTCCTGGTCCACAGTTTCTATGACCTCCACTCTTCTTTCTCTTTCATTCTCTTCATTCATTAGCTCCTCAAAGTAATCCTTCCATCTACCCATCACACTCTCCTCACTTGTTAGAACATTCCCATTCCCATCTTTAATAAGCCTAACCTGCTGCACATCCTTTCCAGCCTGATCCCTCTGTCTTGCCAATCGGTACAAGTCCTTCTCGCCCTCTTTGGTGTCCAGTCTCCCATACAACTCATTGTACGCCCTCTGCTTTGCCTTAGCTACTTCCTTCTTTGCTCTACGTCCCATCTCCTTATATTCATGTCTCCTCTCTTCAGTCCTCTCACTGTCATATTTCTTCTTGGCTAATCTCTTTCTTTGAATGGCGTCCTGCACTTCACTATTCCACCACCAGGTTTCCTTATCATCCATTCTCTGTCCAGATGACACACCAAGTACCTTCCTACCTGTCTCTCTAATTACTGTTGCTGTAGTAGCCCAGTCACTTGGAAGCTCTTTCTTACCACCCAGAGCCTTTAACAGCTCGTCTCTGAATTTCTCACAACATTCTTCCTTCTTTAGCTTCCACCATTTGGTCTTCTTCTCTGATTTTACTCTTTTTCTCTTCTTCGCAACAACAGTCATTCTACACACAACCATCCGATGCTGTCTGGCCACGCTCTCCCCTGCCACAACCTTACAGTCTCCAATCTCCCTCAGGTTTCCTCTTCTACACAGAATGTAGTCGACCTGCGTACTCCTTCCTCCACTCTTATAGGTCACTCTATGTTCCTCCCTCTTTTGGAAATAGGTATTGACTATAGCCATTTCCATTCTCTTGGCAAAATCCACCACCATCTGTCCTTCCTGGTTTCTTTCCTTGACACCAAACCTACCCATCACTTCCTCATCCCCTCTGTTTCCTTCACCAACATGTCCATTCAGGTCTGCTCCAATCACCACTCTTTCCTCCCTGGGAATACTCTCTATCACTTCATCCAAATCTTTCCAAAATTTATCTTTCTCCTCCGCATCACATCCAACCTGTGGAGCATAACCACTGACTATGTTTAGCATCAGACCTTCTACTTCTACCTTCAGATACATCACCCTATCTGACACTCTCTTCACCTCGACTACATTCTTTGCCAACTCCTCCTTCAGGACCACCCCTACTCCATTCCTCTTTCTATCCACACCATGGTAAAACAGTTTGAACCCTGCTCCAATACTGCGAGCCTTGCTGCCCTTCCACTTGGTCTCTTGGACACATAAAACATCTACATTTCTTCTCTGCATCATGTCAGCCAGCTCTCTACCTTTGCCTGTCATTGTCCCCACATTTAGAGTTGCAACCCTCAGTCCTACATTCTTCACTTTCCTCCTCTCCCTCCGTCTCCTGACACGTTTCCCTCCTCGGGGTCTTCGACTAACAGTAGTACAATTTCCGCCGGCACCCTGTTTGTCAACAGCACCGGTGGCGGACGTTGTTAACCCGGGCCTCGACCGATCCGGTATGGTTTCACTTTGATGAACTCGCATTATAGTTTTGGCAAGTGTTTTACATCGGATGCCATTCCTGACACAACCCTCACCATTTACCCGGGCTTGGGACCGGCACAAGATATACACTGGCTTGTGCTCCCTAGTGGCTGGCTTTGCTCCTTAGTGGCTGGCTTGCTCCCTAGTGGCTGGCTTTGCTCCCTAGTGGCTATGTTCGTTTTTACAAGCAAAATGATAAATCAATTAAAATTTGATTTAAAAGAGATTTTAGGGCCAGTTTACACGGCGCGTATTTTGAGTGTAACCGCTACTTTCTCTTTGCGACTTTGCTTATCGCCTACACGACGCTGCTGGCCCCCCTCTTTGACTCCGATACTTTTCTGACCCTGCTCTCAAGGTGGAAGTTTTTCGCTGACCCCCCGTTGATAATGTAAACATCTCCCGCGGAGCTTTTGTTTGAACACATGCACGCAGCACGCACGCGCAGACAGCCGGCATTTTAACAATGGCGGTGGACTGGACAGTGGACACACGCACCACTTTCTGAACTATAGCTGATGGAATATATTTTGATTCTCATATTTAATTATTCTACACCTTACCTGCATCTGTGTTGGAAGAGAGCCAGCTGCCTGGATCCAGTTGTCTGTTAACGAGGCAGTCGGACATTTCACGTGTCACGCTGCACTATAACATACTAAATGTGCTATATATTAACAGTTTAACAATAATAAACAGTATTTATGTTAGCGTGGGAGATATTTAAATTTATCTGAGCTAAATGAAGCTATCTGGACTCGTTACGTCATGCCTAACATGCTGCTGAAAATGAAGACACCAGGTTGATTTTTAATTTATTTATTTATTCAACACCACAAACTCATGTCACAAACACTGAGAATTAAATTGAACACTTTTAAAAACACGTTAACCGAACTTTAATGAACTGGACTCTGTTGTTTTCATCCTGGTGGAAACTGGACCCACATCCGAACCGCCGGTCCGCTTCGTGGAACAGCTTCGACCTCGCAGGAAAAAAATAAAAATAAAACCTCAGTTGGTTGTTCTGTGATCGAACTAAACACAAGGAAACATTATTAAGAACATTGTTTACCTTGTAGCGCTGCTGGAAATCAGCTGATTCTCACGGACTAAAGTCAGACATGTTGACGCGGTTCCGGTCCAGTCAGCAACTGGTGTGCAGAGAAGCAGGTCCCACTTGGTGTCAAATCTGTTGACTCTTATCCAAATTCCAGCTTTAACTTGTTGTTAACTTGTTGACAACAACTTGTAGTAGCTGAACTTTTAGCCAGAGAGGAAAACAGGCTGCCTCGTCTGCTCTGTTTACCCCAGGCTGCACGCATGCGCAGTAGTGAAGGTTCCAAAAATCACAGCGCCATCTAATGGCCCAGCATGGTAACTACAGTAAAGTCATGAGGACGGGGGGTGGGGGGGAGAGTCGTATCCACAGAATTCGTCCATGTCAACTCAAAACTTTCAACCTAATTAACATACCCAAAAGTTCCGTTTCCCCCACACAGTGTCCGTGTAAACAGGGCCTTAAACTTCGTGCCGTGTTTTGTCACAGGAAATCCGGGAACTTCCGCATACGACGTCTGTGATGTTGCAACAAGAAAGTATGCTCAAACGCACCTTGTACATAACAATGGCGGAGAATATAGAATCTGAAGAATTTAGCAATAAAACTATTTAGAATGAACAACATGAAATTAAACAATGCATGAAATGAAGGAAAAAGAGGACTTCTTGTGGGTTTTTTCTTAAATGGTTTTCTTGTGTTCTTTAAATCTGGAATGAATTAAAAAAAATAAAACGTTGTTTTCATTTAAATATACCCTGCAACAGAGGAATGTCGTCTTGTCCCATCATGCATCACGTTCTTCAACTGCTAAAACAGCTAAAAATGAACAGAAAACAAGAATTTAAGCTGTGCAGAACTATTCAGTCTTTCTGTTTTTTATATTTTTTGCAGGTTATATTCTAATTGCGTCCATGTGGATGTAATAATTGTGTGTTTGGTGTGTTTCCCATCATGAACACAGCTTCTCAGAATGGCCTCTAGGTGTCGCCAAAGGAACAACAACCACAGAAACGTGCGTACGCCTGCTGTGGAGCTGCCGTGGCGGTGCGGACATTTCCACGTTCAGTTCAGTTTTGATACATACGGAGTTTTGCGTGGATAGTGACGTACGCACGGTTTTTGTGTGTACGCACCTTTGATACATGAGGCCCCTGGCACTTCTTGCTATCACTCCTTTAAGAACCAGGACCCTGGACAGTGACAGGATTATTGATCATTTTGCCCTCAACCACAATAACAGGCAGATTGTCCTGTTATGAAGACTTCTGATGGTGAGTGAATGATTTCAACCTTCTCTGACTTTGTAATGCATTCAGCATTGTGGACTGAAATTGTTTATACGATACATCTGGGGAAACAATGTGAATTTGTTGTAACAAGACTTCTGATGGTGAGTGAATGATTTCAACCTTCTCTGACTTTGTAATGCATTCAGCATTGTGGACTGAAATTGTTTATACAATACATCTGGGGAAACAATGTGAATTTGTTGTAACAGTTTGCAGTTTGTGTGTGTGTGTGTGTGTATGTATGTGTGTGTGTGTTTGTGTTGATAACTCTAGGGAAGAAAAAAGTTAAGTTTGTTAAAAAAGGGGCAGACATAATAAGATTTTATCTTCTTCTGCTTCCTTTCATGTAATGTAATGTTAGATTTTTTATTTACGTGGAATTGTAAATAGTTTTTTGAGGTTTTTTAAATTTGAACTTTGAAATGAATAAAGAATATAAAAAATATATAAAAAAAGGAAAATTTTCTTCATAGCACCCACAGTAAAATGCTTAGCTCCCCCTTAGCACCTGCTGGAAAAAATTTCTGGAGCCGCCACTGCTTCAGGTAATCGCGCGGGGGCGCAATTCCCATAGCAAGTATGTTGCACCTCGTTCCCTTCCTTCAGGGAACATGAGTTATGGTGCATAACTTTCAGTTAATCATGATGAAGTTTGACTTGCAATGAGCTGGAAAACAAACAAAAAAACAATCTCGGCTTAAACACAACCATTACTGTTCTCTGTGTTTTTGATTTGATTTGATTTGATTTGATGTTTATTCATTCATTTTAAAAGAACAATACAAGACAGTTTCATCAGATACAAGAATACAAGTAGGATAAAATGAAGGGAGCAGAAAGAAGATGAAATCTTATTATATCTGCCCCTTATTTCACAGTTTGTTCAACCAATGATAACCTTCAAACTACATCACAAAATGAATAATTCTACTTAATTTTTCTAACTGTAATATACAAACTACATCACAAAATGAATAGTTCTACTTAATTTTACTAACTGTAATACACAAACTACATCACAAAATGAATAATTCTACTTAATTTATCTAACTGTAATACACAAACTACATCACAAAATGAATAATTCTACTTAATTTTTCTAACTGTAATACACAAACTACATCATTCTAACTGTAATACACAAACTACATCAGAAAATGAATAATTCTACTTAATTTTTCTAACTGTAATACACAAACTACATCACAAAATGAATAATTCTATTTAATTTTTCTAACTGTAATACACAAACTACATCACAAAATGAATAATTCTACTTAATTTTTCTAACTGTAATACACAAACTACATCACAAAATGAATAACTCTACTTAATTTTTCTAACTGTAATACACAAACTACATCATTCTAACTGTAATACACAAACTACATCAGAACACACTAAGCTACATCATCAGTCAACATAAGTGTAATACACAAACACACTAAGTTACATCATATATAGTTTTTGAGCAAGTCCTTTTTGACCTTTTTCTTAAATGTATACATTGATTTTGCATTTTTAACATCACTCTCCAGAGCATTCCACAATCGAACTCCCTGAATTGAGGTAGACCGTCCCTTTAAGCTGGTTCTGAATTGTGGTTTGATGAATATCTCTGTCCCTTTGAGATTGTAATAACTTTGTCTTTTTATAAAATTTCTTTGGATATTTAAAGGTAATGTGTTATTATGAGCCCTATACATAACTGATAAAATACTATATTCTACCAATTCCTGGAATTTCAATAAATTTAGCTGAAGAAACAAGGTGTTTGATGGGTGACTGAAATGTTTTCTGGTGATTACTCTTACAGCTCTCTTTTGTAAAATAAAAACAGGCTTTGTAATTGTTTTGCACGCTTTTCCCCAAACCTCAATACAATAGATTAAATGTGGAACAATGATTGTGTTATACAACATATACAGAGCTTTATCAATTAAAAAATCCCTGACTTTATACAGTACTGCAATTGATCTAGCTATTTTTGTTTTAATGGAATTTACATGATGTTTCCATGTCAGTTTGTCATCAATGATAACACCCAGAAACTTCACTTCACTCACTTTACAGATCACAACACTGGACTCTGTGTCATCAAACGGGTTATTCACTAAACTCTCGGTCATGTGCTCATACAGTTTGCACTACTTCTCATACTTGCACTAATGTTTGTATTACATCACTGCCTATAATCATAATACTGTTTACATTCTCTGTTTACATTTATTAATACTGTTTACTTTTATTACTACTGCTTACATGTAATTACTACTGTTTACATTGTTTACATTTACACTACTCTAATATCTACACCACTGCTGATACATATACAGTGTGCTCTGAACGGTCTTATTTAGGGATGCCCAATGTGCCTTACTGCATATGCCACTTTTTGCCTCTATAACAACATCAACTACTACCTCATACATATACTGTGTACATTAACTCATACGCTGCTTTGCCACTTTGCAAATGTCAATGCTAGAAACCCTTAGTTTATTTTAGTTATACTTTTTATACTCTTTTTTTATACTAGTATGCAAAAACTCAGGCCAGTATTATGTTCATTAAATGTTTAATGTTTTAGTTTTAGAGTTGGTGTAAATTTTCATACTCTTATACCACTATGCAAAAAAACTCAGGACAGTGTTAGTTTTACTATTTTATGCTTATGTCTATTATTATATGTTTCAGTGTTTCAATGTTTAGATGTTTACTGTTGCACCGAGGGACTGAGAGAAACGCAATTTCGGTCCTGTGTATGTCCTGTACAGTACATATTGCAGATCTGACAATAAAGTTGACTTTGACTTTGACTTTGACTTCAATTTCAAATGGATCGTCAACAATTCTCTTTTTGTTACTGAATATCATGTAATTAGTTTTATCTAAATTCAAAGATAATTTGTTTAATTTAAACCAAGTTTGTATTTTTATAAATTCTGTTTTCATCATATCCAAAATCTGTTTTATGTCTTTACCCGAACAGAAAAATGTGGTGTCATCGGCAAAAAGAACACATTTAAGAAGTCCTGACACATTTACCAAGTCATTCACATATAAAATAAATAACTTTGGTCCAAGCACAGAGCCCCGAGGAACTCCACAAGTGATATCACGGAGGTCAGATCTAACATCATTTATTTGCACAAACTGTTTCCTATCTTTCAAATAGCTAGATACCCACTGTAATGCTGGTCCTCTAATACCATATTTATTTAGTTTTTCAAGGAGAATGGTGTGGTCAATGGTATCAACAAAAACACTAACACAGTACTGTTTATGATCGACAGCATTAGTTATTTGTTCCATTAAATCCATGAGAGCCATTGATGTAGAGTTTTTTTCTCTAAACCCATACTGACTGCTACTTAAAATATTTTGTTTATCAATAAATTGATCCAATCTGGTCACAAATAGTTTTTCTAGAATTTTTGAGAACTGTGGTAACAAGGATATTGGCCTATAATTATTGAATACACATTTATCACCATTTTTAAAAAGAGGAATTACCTTTGCTACTTTCATGTTATCTGGAAATATTCCTGTTGAAAAAGATAAATTGCATATATATGTAAACGGTTCAATAACATAACTCATTATTTCTTTTACGAACATCATATCCATGTCCACCCAGTCTTTTGATCTCTTGTCTGAGAGATTTTTTACCATTTTCATAATTTCCTCTTTGTTAGTTCCATTAAGAAAAATACTGTTGGTGCAGCTTTTAATTGAATGACACACATTATTATCTACTTTTGGTATTTTAGCTGCAAGGCTTGATCCAATATTTACAAAATATTGATTAAATTCATTTACGATATCATTCTCATCATGTATTTCTTTGTCATCTTTCACAAAATATTTTGCAATGTTCGTTTTCGCTTTATGACTTTTTAGAACATCATTTATAACTCGCCATGTTGTTTTAGTGTCACCATTACTCTTGTTTAATAAATCACTATAGTATTCTTTCTTGCATTTTCTTATAATCATTACCAATTTATTTTTATATTTTTTATATTTTTCTTCAGCTTGTTGTGTTCTCGTTTTTAAGAAACATAAATACAAGTTTTTTTTTTTACAAGCATTTCTCAACCCTTTAGTCATCCAAGGTTGGTCGACAATATTTCTTTTTCTACGATTTCTTTGCACACAATTCTTTTCATACAGAGCTTCTAAAATGTTCATAAATTCATCATATGATCTGTTAACATCATCAATATACACGTCCTTCCAGTTTTGCTTCTGTAAATCATCTTTTAATTGATCCATAGCTTTTTTTGATGTGTTTATTATTTTTTTCTTAATTGTAACTTCTTTTGTAATGTTTTGATCATTTCTGTAGATAGTGAAAACTGGTAAATGATCACTTAAATCAGTTGTTAAGATACCACCTGTCATATCCCCATTTGTTATATTTGTGAAAATGTTGTCAATTATCGTAGCACTATGAGTTGTAATTCTTGTTGGTTTTGATATTAACGGATAAAGATTTAAACTATACATTGAATTTAGAAATGTGCTGATGTTATTTGAATCTGTTTTATTTCCCAGGTCAATATTAAAGTCTCCACACAAGAAAACTTTTTTATTTAAACTCTTTTCCAATAGTTGTATGATTTTATCGGTGAATATTTCTATATTTGATCCTGGTGATCGATATACACAACTTATGGATATGTTTTTAGCATTTTCGTTTAATATTTCTATTGTTATTATTTCCATAAGATTGTCAACAATTATTGACATTTCATTAATTATTCTACACTTTATTTCATTTTTGACAAATAGAGCTACTCCACCACCTTTTTTATTGTTTCTGTTTAAATGATATAATTCATATCCTTCGATGTGAACATTATTTTTGTTTTCATCATTAAGCCATGTCTCTGACAGTGCTATTAATGTAAAAGTACTGTTTAACTGTTTTAAATAATCTGTTATTTTGGATATATTTGCATTTATACTTCTACTATTGATGTGAATAATAGAGAGATCTTTTTAAGAATGTATGTTAGAATAAACGTATAAAATAAAACAGATACTTCAAAGGGACTCATTTAAAAAAACTATAATTAATGTTGAATAATTATTAGATACATTAATTAACGCATTATCATTCAGTGCTCTGTAGACGACTTAGATCCGGTTCAATCCCTTCACCCTCAAAAACTCCCTGCTACAAACTCGGACTCCCCCTCACTTCCTGAACGTAAAGGCTCAAATAAATACAGCTGCAGATCTAAATTAGAAGCTGCTGTTTCTTGTTCATCACTCGAAATAACTTTGGCTTCCCAAACTGAAAACAAATCGCTCAAATCTTCTACTTAAATTGCTAAATTAGTCGGATTCTATATTCTCCGCCACTGTTATGTACAAGGTGCGTTCGAGCAGACCTTCTTGTTGCAATGTCACAGACGTCGTATGCGGAAGTTCCCGGATTTCCCGTGACGAAACACGGCGCAAAGTTTAAAATCACTTTTAAATCAAATTTTAATTGATTTATAATTTTTGTGGAGGTTCCTCCATCTTTTCCCCAGTGTTAGTATTTATTTAAATGTTTTCACATAATATATTTAGAATTTTCTTTCTTTTGCATTTTCTTGTCTTTCTTTTTCTTTTGCATCATACTTTTGCATTAGTTGTTTGCTAATTTGGGTGCACACAGTTAGTAAAACACCTGATGTTTATTTAGATCATTAAGTATTTTGTTTTGCTGAGTTTGAAGGACTGGCTGGGGGAAGATGATTGGTTGAAAGGCAAACCAGGAAGTGGAACAACCCATCAGGCTGCTGGAAAAATCCATCAGGCTGCTGGAAGCAGGGGACTTGATGTTGAAGAATCTGCCTTTCTCTAGCTTAACTGCTAAAATATTTTAGTGTTGGGTTGTTTGTGTTTTGACAGTTGTGTTCTAGTTCAAATGTTTTGATTTGAATTAGTTATTTATGTTTATGTGCTGTTTGTCTTTGTGTCACCTCTTACCCCTCCTCGTTCATGTAGGCTAGCCTTTGTGTATAAATTCCCCTGTCTGTTCATTGTGAAGGTCAGTTTCTGGTTTGTTATCCTGTGTTAGGTATGCCTTAGTTGATGATTTCTGTTGGGCCCATTTTTCTATATTTTGAGATTAGCTGTTGAAAGCTTTTTGTTAAAAACTTTTTGAAAATAAATTGGAAATATTTTTCATATAACCTTTGTCCTTGTGCCTTACTGGTCGGACCCTCACAGTTGGTGTCAGAAGTGGGATCCACCAGTTAAGGACAAAGGCATTTTTTAAAAACCAAAAAAAAAAAAAACTAAACCATGAAAGGAGCCAGAGGTGGTAAAGGCAAGACAGCTCCATCAGACAAGGAAGCTCATACAGAGCATGAGGAGTGTGCTGCAGCTTGTGAAGAGGATGAAGAGGGGAGAGAGCCAACCATATCTGACTTGGCAGGAATCCTTCAGGCCCACATTGGACAGCAGAAAGCTCGAGATGCACTGTGGGAGGATGAAATGGCACGTCAAGATCACAGGTTTAAGACTCTCCAAAACCAGTTCTGTTTATTTCAAGAGAAGTTTCAGGCCCAGTCTTCTGCAGGCCTGAGGCCTTTTGTGCAAGCCCACGCCCACTCCTCTGCAGCCCTGAGGCCTGATGATGTGGAACCTGCTCTGTCTGCTAAGTCAGGTGACTCAGTTTCTACTCATTTTTTTAAACAACCAAAACTGCAAAAGCTAAATGATGATGATGACATTGAGCACTTCCTTATAACCTTTGAGAGGTTAGCATGTGTTTGCAGATGGCCAAAAGGTGACTGGGCATTTCAGTTGGTTCCATTATTGACTGGTAAAGCCAGGAGTGCATATGTACATATGGATGTGGATGAATCAATGGACTATGATAATGTTAAAGCTGCTATTTTACAGAAATATGAAATTAACAGTGAGACTTATCGTCAGAGGTTCCGCTCTCTTCATGTGGAGCCAAATGAGTCCCCCAAGGAGCTTTATGTGAGACTTAAAGAACTGTATGGCAAATGGGTTCAGCCCCGAGGTAAGACTGTTGAAGAGATAAATGACGTCATAATTCTTGAACAGTATTTCCGAATGTTGTCTCCAGAACTCCAAGTTTGGATTAAGGAACGAAACCCTAAAGATGCCGCAGAAGCAGTTTCCCTGGCAGATGCCTTTGTGGCTGCCCGGAGGAAGACTCAATCGTGGGCTTTTAAAGCTACAAAAAGGGAGTTTATCCCAATTCCAGGTAACACCAGTCAAACTGGAAATGTAAGTAAGCAGTCTGGAAAAGAAAAATGTTCTTCCCCCAGTCAAACAAAATCTTGGAAAAAACCCATCTGCTATTTATGCGGGCAGGAGGGCCACACAAAGCCCATGTGTCCTCAAAATCCTGCAAAACTCTCTCAGATGTGTTTTGTACCCAGAGAGAACCACGTATTGAAGCAACGGAACCAGCCACTGATGGAGACTACTGTGGAGATAGATGGACAAAGGGTCAAAGCCCTGATTGACACAGGAAGCACCCAGTCATTGGTACACCGCAGGTATGTCCCACCACAGAATATTTGCACCTCTGAAACAATACCCATCTGCTGTGTTCATGGGGATGAAAAACAATATCCAACGGCAGACATTTACATGAGAGTGCAAGGACATGTTTACCTGTTAAATGTGGGTGTTATGGATGAATTACCTTTTCCTGTTGTCTTGGGAAATGATCTTCCAGTTCTCACCGACCTAATAAATGCTTCTAAAATGTGCAATGTTGTGCTGACACGATCTCGGGCAAAGACATCTGTGGAAGATGAGCCCAGCCTAAAAGCCTTGCCATTCTATGAGGCTGAGATTGAAGGGGGTCAAACTAAAGAACGCAAGTCTCGTGCACAACGCAAGCGAGAAAGGTTCAAACATACCACAGCCTCTGTGTTACCTGAACCAGAGGTACAGCTAGACTTTGAAATCCCTGATAATATTAGTGAGCTGCAGCACCAGGATAGAAGTCTGGCTGACCTTATTAAGAGAGTTGAAGAAGGTGGAACTGCAGAGGAATTTCATATGCAAAATGGCATCCTCTATAGGAAACATGGAGAAGTACAACAGCTTGTGTTACCCAGAAAAGCCAGAAAAACAGTATTAACTTTGGGCCATTCAATTCCTTGGGCTGGTCACCTGGGGAAACAATAGCCCGAATCCAACGGTGTTTCTACTGGCCTGGATTACACAAAGATGTTGCCAGTTTTTGCAGGAGTTGTCCTCAGTGTCAAAAAACATCCGCCAGATTTGCAGCGAGAGCTCCTCTTCAGCCTCTTCCTATTATAAATACACCATTTGAACGTTTGGGCATGGATGTTGTGGGACCAGTGGAGAATAATAATAATAATAATAAACTTTATTTGTATAACACCTTCCTACAATGCCTTGCATTGACCAAGGTGCTTAACAGGATAAAAAGATGAATAAACTGGAACAGTAAAACAATGAAAATAGAATAAGAAACAACAGCAATAAAAGAAGGCAATGGAAATAAAAAATGCTACATACTAAAATAACACAAGTAATAAAAGTTACACACTGAAAGCTTTTTTGAACAAGTGGAAATAAAAGGCAATGGAAATAAAAAATGCTACATATTAAAATACCAAAAGTAATAAAAGTTACACACTGAAAGCTTTTTGAACAAGTGGAAATAAAAAGGCAATGGAAATAAAAAATGCTACATATTAAAATACCAAAAGTAATAAAAGTTACACACTGGAAGCTTATTTGAACAAGTGGAAATAAAAAGGCAATGGAAATAAAAAATGCTACATATTAAAATACCAAAAGTAATAAAAGTTACACACTGAAAGCTTTTTTGAACAAGTGGGTCTTCAGTCTGGTTTTGAACAGAGTCAGATCAGAGGTGGCACGCAGCTCAAGGGGGAGGCTGTTCCAGGCTTTTGGGCCGGCAACAGAAAATGACCGGTCTCCCCATTGTTTGTACCTTGAGCGAGGCACCTCCAGCAGGTGTTGACTGGCAGAGCGTAAATCTCTGCCGGGCTGATGGGCTTTCAAAAGTTCTGAGATGTACAGAGGAGCAAGTCCATTCAGAGCTTTGAAAACAAACAGGAGCAGCTTGAACTGTATCCTGAACTGAACCGGGAGCCAGTGTAGAGAGGACAGGACAGGAGTGATGTGTTCATATTTTCGTGTGTTGGTCAAAAAGCGCGCGGCAGAGTTCTGTACAAGCTGTAAACGGGAGATGGAGGATTGATTAATACCAACATACAAAGCATTACAATAATCAAGTCTGGAGGTCACAAAGGCATGGATGGCCTTCTCCAGATCACCACGGCTGAGAAATGACTTGACTTTGGAGAGCAGACGGAGCTGGAAAAAGCTGGTCTTGACAACAGAACTGATCTGTTTATCAAACTTTAAGTTGGAGTCAAGCTGCACTCCAAGATTTCTGACCACCGGGTTGAAGTGGGGGAGGGGAAAACCAACACTGGGACTGGGAAGGATGTTGCTGGTGTCACCAGGTGCACCAAATAAAATGCATTCAGTTTTATCTGTGTTTAGGTGGAGGAAGTTTTGAGAGAGCCAGTGCTTAATGTCATTTAAAGAGAAGAGCAAATCAGGTAACCGATTTATGTTGGTTATCACTGATTATGCAACCAAGTATCCAGAAGTGTTTCCTCTGAAATCTGTTAAGGCTAAGACTGTTGCAATTTGCCTGGTTCAGTTTTTTTCACGAGTGGGGTTCCCCAAAGAAATACTGACTGATCAAGGGACAAATTTTATGTCCAAATTATTGAAGGATGTATATAAACTGATCGGCATTAAGGGACTGAGAACCACCCCATATCACCCACAAACTGATGGACTCACAGAGAGGTTTAATCAGACTCTTAAGAACATGCTTCGTAAATTCATCAATGAAGCTGGGTCTGATTGGGATCAGTGGCTCCCTTACCTCTTGTTTGCATATCGGGAGGTACCCCAAGCCTCTACCGGATTTTCCCCCTTTGAGTTGCTTTTTGGTCATGAGGTGCGAGGTCCACTGGGCCTTTTGAAAGAAAAGTGGGAGGGGGAGAAACCTGCACAGGAACCTGTTAATACAATTTCTTATGTCCTCCAGATGAGAGAGAAGTTGGAAAAGATGACCTCATTGGCTCAGGAACATATGCGTGTCTCTCAACAGAAGCAAAAAACCTGGTATGATCAAACAGCACATGTAAGGAGTTTTGAACCAGGTCAAAAGGTATTGGTACTGCTACCTACTGATGACAGCAAGTTTTTGGCTCAGTGGCAAGGTCCATACGAGGTTGTTCAAAAACTGGGTCCCACCACCTACAAGATCTGTACTCCAGATAAGAGACGCAGTACTAGAGTTCTTCACATTAACCTGCTGAAGGAATGGGTCTCAAGGCCTGAGGGGAAGCAAGATGTATTTTTCATCAGAAGTGTATCAGATGAGGAGGTGGAGGAACAATACCTGCCTTTACCATCAGCTTCTGCTCTTGACCTGAGTCATCTCTCCCCAGAGCAGCAGTTGCAAGTGAGAGCCCTTTGTAACATCAATGTGTTTCATGATAATCCTGGACGTACTGATTATATTAAACATGATATTCGTCTGAAAGAAAATGCAGCTGTGAAACGAAGGAGCTACAGGATCCCTGAGCGTCTCCTTGGCCCTTTAAAAGAGGATATTGAATTAATGTGTTCTCTGGGTATCATTGAGACTTCTCACAGTGACTAGTGTAATCCTATTGTCCTTGTACCAAAAAAGGATGGCACCATGAGGTTCTGTATAGACTTCCGCTATTTGAACTTTTTTTCCAAGTTTGACTCTTATCCAACTCCCCGTATCGATGACATGATTTGTTGTTTTGGAAGAGCAAAATTTCTTACCACCATTGATCTCTCCAAAGGTTATTGGCAGGTTCCCCTTACCACCAGGTCTCGTGAACTGACAGCTTTCCGGACACCTTGGGGCCTCTATCAGTTCACCGTCATGCCTTTTGGGCTTCATGGAGCACCTGCAACCTTCCAGAGACTTATGGATAAGGTACTGGGAGGTCTTTCAAATTTTGCATCTGCTTATTTGGATGATATTGTCATCTACAGTAACAGCTGGGAGGACCATCTGCAACATCTTAAAGCTGTTTTTGAGTCTCTTCATGCTGCAGGTCTGACTGTTAATGCAGCTAAATGCACCCTTGCCAAGGAGGAAGTTCAATATCTCGGACATATTATTGGCAATGGAGTCATCAAACCTCAGATCCAGAAGGTTCAAGCAATTCAGTCATGTCCACTGCCGCAGACCAGGACGCAGCTAAAATCCTTCCTTGGGATGTCGGGTTGGTACCATAAGTTCATTCCTAACTTTTCTGCCAGAGCTGCTGTGCTTACAGATATGACCAGTCCCAAGAGACCTAATCAGCTTCAGTGGTCGGAGGAAGCAGAGAGAGCTTTTCAGGACATCCAAGGTGCCTTGAGTGGACCTCCAACATTACACTGCCCTGACTTTGACCAGCCGTTTATTTTGCAAACTGATGCATCTGGGCGTGGGCTGGGTGCAGTGCTGCTTCAAGGGCTTCCAGGGGAACGTCATCCTATTGCTTTTATAAGCAGAAAGCTCTACCCAAGGGAAACTCGTTATTCCACCATAGAAAAGGAGTGCCTAGCTGTGAAGTGGGCCTTAGATTCACTGAAATATTATTTGTTGGGGACACGTTTCATCCTAGAAATGGATCACAAGGCTCTGAAGTGGCTTGAAAGAATGAAAGACTCAAACAGCAGAATAACCCGCTGGTACCTGGCGATGCAGCCATTTCAGTTTGATGTCCATCACATCCCTGGGAAGCTGAACTCCACTGCAGACTACCTGTCACGCTGGCCCATGGAGTTTCCAGAAGAGGGGGAGTGTGTGGAGGTTCCTCCATCTTTTCCCCAGTGTTAGTATTTATTTAAATGTTTTCACATAATATATTTAGAATTTTCTTTCTTTTGCATTTTCTTTTCTTTCTTTTTCTTTTGCATTAGGTTGTTTGCTAATTTGGGTGCACACAGTTAGTAAAACACCTGATGTTTATTTAGATCATTAACTATTTTGTTTTGCTGAGTTTGAAGGACTGGCTGGGGGAAGATGATTGGTTGAAAGGCAAACCAGGAAGTGGAACAACCCATCAGGCTGCTGGAACAATCCATCAGGCTGCTGGAAGCAGGGGACTTGATGTTGAAGAATCTGCCTTTCTCTACTAATAGCTTAACTGCTAAAATATTTTGGTGTTGGGTTGTTTTGTGTTTTGATAGTTGTGTTCTAGTTCAAATGTTTTGATTTGAATTAGTTATTTATGTTTATGTGCTGTTTGTCTTTGTGTCACCTCTTACCCCTCCTCGTTCATGTAGGCTAGCCTTTGTGTATAAATTCCCCTGTCTGTTCATTGTGAAGGTCAGTTTCTGGTTTGTTATTCTGTGTTAGGTATGCCTTAGTTGATGATTTCTGTTGGGCCCATTTTTCTATATTTTGAGATTAGCTGTTGGAAGCTTTTTGTTAAAAACTTTTTGAAAATAAATTAGAAATATTTTTCATATAACCTTTGTCCTTGTGCCTTACTGGTCGGACCCTCACAATTTTGCTTGTAAAAACGAACATAGTTGAATGATAAAACGTATACCGGTACTGTATATGTTGTGCAATTTTATGAATAGTTCCAACATCATGTCACACACACTTTAAATGTTCTGGATTTTATGTGTACAGCACTTTGTTGCAGCTGTGGTTGTTTTAAATGGCTTTATAAATAAATTATTATTAATATTATTATAATATTGGGCAGCACGTTGGCACAACTGGTAGAGCTGCTGCCTCTCAGCGAGAAGGTTGCCGGTTCAAATCCCGGTCCGGGGCCTTTCTGGGTGGAGTTTGCATGTTCTCCCCGTGCATGCGTGGGTTTCCTCCGGGTACTCCGGTTTCCTCCCACAGACCAAAAAACATGCTTGTTAGGCTGATTGGTGACTCTAAATTGACCCTAGGTGTGAGTGTGAGAGTGGATGGTTGTTTGGTGTGAGTGAGACAGGTCCCTCTTGTAAATGAGTCCCCGTGACTCAACGAGGCTAGCCTGTATAAATAAAGGTTGAATGAATTATTATCATTATTATTTTGAAGCCGATTACGCAGTTTCCGGCCGTGTCCGGCAGTGTTTGGCAGTTTTTGGCAGTTTTCGGGAGTGTTCGGCAGTTTTCGGCAGTGTCCGGCAGTTTTTGGTTAGCTTCGGTTAGCTTCGGCTTCGACAGGCAGCTTTGGACGGACCGTGTGTCCGATCAGAGGTTGCTTTGCTCGGATACATGAGCTGGCTGCGCGGCCTCGGATGATGTGGGGACACCGAGCTAACATGCTAACACGCAGAGAAATGGCTTCACCAGCTCGTAGTAAGTTATTAACTCTTTTTCCCTTCATTATGGCTCCAAATGTATGGAGCTAACATGCCTTCCTGTAAACAGTTTGGACCATGTGAAGCAGTAGGAAGCTACAGAGCTCAGACGTGCAACAAGCTAACATGCTAACAGACGAAGACAGGCTTCACCAGCTTCCAGAAAGAAATTAACTATTTTTTTCCTTCATTATGGCTCCAAATGTACTGTATGTGTTTTTTGATAATTATGTAGGGTACTGTGTTAGGATAGGCGAAGTGCTTGGTAACTGTACAGTACCGTACATGTACGTGTATAAGTGGCGGCTAGTGTATGCTTCTGACTTAAGGCGATTTTCGACTTACGAACGGGCGTAGGAATAGAACTTGTTCGTAACTCGGGGAGTACCTGTATATACTGTATACAGGTAGTCCCCTACTTACGAACGAGTTCCATTCCTATGCCCGTTCGTAATACGGAAATTGCCATAAGTCAGAAAACACATACACACTGGTGCCACCTATACACGTACATGTACGGTACTGTACGGTTACCAAGCACTTCGCCTATCCTAACATAGTACCCTACAAAATTATCAAAAAACACATACAGTACATTTGGAGCCATAATGAAGGAAAAAAAGAGTTAACTTCTTACTGGTAGCTGGTCAATTCTTCCTCCGTCGGTTAGCATGTTAGCTCGTTGCACCTCCGAGCTCTGCAGCTTCCTGCAGCTTCACGCGGTCCAAACTGTTTACAGTAAGGCCTGTTAGCATGTTAACTCCATACATTTGGAGCCATAATGAAAGGCAAAAGAGTTAATAACTTACTGGGAGCTGGTAAAGACGTTTCTCCGCATGTTAGCTCCGTGTCCTTGCAACATCCGATGCCTCAAAGCCGTTTCTCGGCGTGTTAGCATGTTAGCTCCGTGTCCCGGCAACATCCGAGGCCTCTACGCCTTTTCTCTGTGTGTTAGCATGTTAGCTCGTTGTCTCAACAATATCCAAGGCTGTCAGGTGGAGCATTGAGGCAAGCTCCTGGCCGTAGCAGGTCTCTCCACCGCCCATCAGCTCAGTGTCCCTGGTGGGGCCGGCTGATGGCAGGGATAGTAGCGACGGGATGGTCACCGGATCCTACGGTGAGCTAGTGGTGTCGGCCGGCGTGGTGGGATGCGGCGGAGCGATCGGCGGCTGCTGCTCCGGGCCTGAGACATCCACAGAAATCACCGAGCATTTCCAGCTCATGTATCTAA
>JBBPBX010014145.1:0-11846 GCA_038048925.1 Garcialebias charrua
TATATATATATACTGTATATATATATATATATATACTACTTACAACTTGTACTACTATTCCTACTTCACAGTTTTTTTTACTTATAGTGGGACTTAAGGGTACGGATCCCCCGCAATAAATGAGGGACTACAGTACAAAAATAAATACATAAATAAATAACTCAATTTTAGCTCAACAGTTAAGTTAGCTCAGGTTTAAAGTCCTTTCTATACAAAACCTGACCTTTCCATTGGATTAACCCAGAAAACTCACTGCACCTTAAACCTTTTTTGTTGCAGACTGGCTTTAAATGTTGTAGGGCAGGGGAAGCCTGGTGTATTAAAATGACTTGTTGACGACACTCAGCCACATTGTATTGCTTTTGCTGAGTAATTTAGACAGCGGCTTCATGAATGAGGGTAGCTGTGGTAGCTATGTGGTCATTGTCGCGGTCTTGTAATCCTGAGGTTGCAGGTTCGAGCCCAGGTTGCATCAGGAAGGGCACAAAAATTGCCAAAACTTTAATGCGAGTTCTCTGCCTGTGGCAACCCCTAATGAAGGAAGCAGCCAAAATTAACTTACTACACGTGTACTCAAGAATTGTTGTGAGTAGTAACAGGTCTGCTTTGACTGTTAAAGGTGAGACAGGTGCACGTTTTGTGTCACGTCCACACGCTTTTTAAGAAGACATGCACTGTTCATGAGTGGATATGTGCTGCAGCTTTATCAGTCAAGAAATGCTTTAGTCACTGGCACTGCAGGATTCACATAATTCAGATTTTAAAATATTAAAGATTTATACATGTTTTTAAAGGTTGTACCTTTGGGATGGAGAAAAGTAACACTGTGTGGATGTACTATCATTTACGTTAAAACTGTGTGCACCATTTTTGTCTTGTCATTGTAAAAAGATAACACAAGTGACACAGACGATCCCAAAGAGCCATTAATGTCCTTTCTTTCATCCTGACACTGACTTCTGGATATCTGCCATCACTTGATATTGCATTACTGCACCAGCAACTCCCCGTTTATCTTTATTACTGCCCTCTAATCTCTTGTGACAGTTAATCACGTACTGGCTTCTTCAGCTTTTCACAGCTTACCGAGTTGTCTTTGTTTTGTAAAAATATTCCTATTTTTAATCAATAAATGGTCTTGTTTGGTGGATTCCCTGCCACAGTTTGTGTCCTAATAAGAGAAGTCGCCTGTTCTCCCTCAGTGCTGGTTAGTCACGCTGTGACTAATGTCTTTATGGTCTGGTCAAAGTGTCGATATCTTTAACAGCTGGGCCCATCTGTCATCTTTTTTCCTGTGACACCCCTGAACGTAGCTCAGGTTCTATCAGGGAGGCCATCCATCAAACTGGTAAACAGAGACGTCTCACATTTGCAGCCCAGAACACTTCTCATCATATAGCATAACAGACAAGCAATCATCTGATATTATGTAGGGCTACAGGCTAATGTGAAATATTAACGGAAATATACCGCGCACCAGCTGCCGATTGGATAAGGCATCTGTGCCTAGCGTAATGGCTGAGCAACAATTTAATATTGTGGAGGCAGACGATTGTAGATTTTTTTCAAGCGGTTTTACTGGATCATAGACCACATCAATAGTCTACAGTGAGTTTCAGGAGTACTTTTTTCCCCCCACACCTCAGTCCTTTCTAACTTTGCTTTGTGTGTAAATAAAAAGCCCCAAACCTCTTCTCTCTGAAAACCTCATGGCTGAGTATTGATTTGTGTCCTATACCGTGTTGCAGAATCTGAGGAGCGAAGTAGAGCAGTGCTTTCCGCTTACAGTTAAAACGAATATTCTCAACGTGAGGCTCATGAAAATAACTGATACCTACATTCACCTTGAACGCTGGATCCGACGGTGCATGCATTTATTACCTTTGCTTGTCAGTTTGTTTCCTCAAGAGGGCAGTAGAATCAGAGAGAGCTGGGGTGTCTCTGCCTGCACAACTGGTGACACATTCACGCCCGCTCGGATAAATGCTCGAGGGTGGAGGCCACGGGCCAGCTTACAAGGGATCAACCTCATCCTTCTTCCCAGCTTCTGAAACCTTCCCCTCTGTCTCTCCTGCTGGCTTTCTCGTGGAGCTATGCAGCACTCACTCCTGGCAGGGATTACGCTGACGCGGCAGAGGAAGGACTATATGTATGCAGAAAATCAAGATATGGAGCTTTTGTCAGAATCGTTTAGAGGTGCAGACAAATGAGGGGGAAATGTGCGCTTTCTACGTTCGTTTACAAAAATCTGCCCGGTCTTTGGCTTTCTGAAGAGGAAAACGCCACGCTTTCATTTCCAAGCCATCATAATAAACCTCTGCTGCGATCTTTTAAGGATAAACTTGTGAAATGTTGAGATTTAAAACATTTGTTTCTCAGCACACAGTTGCTGATTCATTTATTTCTTATTTTTTGGGGGGATTCATCACAAAGCAAACCATATGGCGTTTGAAAAAGAACAACTATTAGATAAAGAAGGTGAAACGAGGCACAGGTCCGAGAAAATTGGACCTAGATAGTGTTTCTTTGACTATTTGTAACCCAAGCCCAATCTGGCACACGCTGGAGTACAAGAACATCTAATTGCATCAGCACCTCTGCACAGAAAGTCAGTCACTTATGTAGACATAATAGAAAACAGGATTCCTCCTAAACGCTTCATGCAATACACACCTTTCTTTTATTTCCTTGCTCAAAGGACCTTTTTTTTTACCAAAGTGCTTTGGTCAAAGCAGGGATACTCATTTTAACAGTAGGAAACATTTCATAGGATTTGAGGAATCAAGCAAAGGAGGCCAATAATCAAAGCATTTAAATGGAAATAGTTTAATTTCCTTTGATGTAAACAAATACCCCGTGCAGTCCCCAGACCAGAAGTGGGTAATCGGCTGCTATAACTCAACACAACTCTTTGCCCTGAGCTAAACGTAATACTTCCTGCACTTAACTAAATCCATTTTTCTACTCTCCGAAGAATTATGACACACCAGTAGATTGTTGAACAAATGTCGGATAAAGTTAAATCGGGGCGAAAACCTGCCACACACATTGTTTATGCAACAACTAAAACATTAAACTTTTAAAAGCTCTTAATTTAATGTCCTTGTTTTTCATGATTTATTCTCTTTTAAAGTGAATCAGCTAAAACTTTTTAAATCTGAGCCTCTTGTATTTATCTCATTTCTATTCAATTCTAATTTTCTTTTGGTTTTAATTAGTCAGTAGGCATTTTCTCGTTCATTTCCCACCGCTGTCAAATCTTTTGTCAATGTTTAGGGTTCGCTTTTTCTGTACAATGCACGCCAAGAGGATTTTTGTTGCAAATTCAGATAATTAATCAGCTTATAGCTCCACGTTCAGAGTAAATGTTTAGATTTAGAATAGAAATGTCAAATTACAGAGCGGAAAAAAAATCCAACGAAACACTTTAAAAAATAAAAAAAGTTTTGAACTTTACTTTAGACACTTGTTGAGACCTTGAGGTTTGACGTAGATGCTTGATTTTTTTTTTCTGTTATTAATTTCATCTTCTTTTTTAATTAGCACCTTTTTGTTTCTGATTGATACAGATGACTTGCTAAAGAGAAGCTGAAACCTGCATGAGGTCAACAGCATGGTTGTTTCTTTTGAACTTAATCACGAAAACATGCAGGAGCATTTATTAATTTTTTTATTTTTTTTGTCACTTCTGCAGGAGGCGTAACTGTTGCCACAACCACTGGATCAGCATTCATGCACTTGAAGCTGCCATACAGCCGAACAAAATTGGATAAAGGATATAACTACTTTTGTTGTGATGGTGCTTTACATTGAGCTTCAGGCCAAGTGATGGTAGAAAACCAGAAAAACAACAGTCTAAGGTGATACGATGTGATGTATTGGTAGATAGAGCCAAGATGGTGTAGTGGCAGGGCTTTTGACTTGGGACCCGAAGGACGCGGGTTTGCGCCCCGGCCCCGACCACTACACACCTTGGGGTGTCTATGAGTGCACATCTAATTCTCCAGCTCCCCGAGCGCGACTACGCTGCTCGCTGCACCACCTGGTGGTGGTTGGGTTAAATGCAGAAGACCAATTTCGTCTGTCAAGTATGGGAACATTCACAGATGACAAATGTGACAAATTATTATTATTATTATATCACACTCCAGGTGAAAACGTGCATGATGACTCACCATTAGATCACTCCCCATGCTGTTGAGATAATTAGAAGATCCTTGGATCAGATTTCGCTGCCCAGCTTTTTACTTTACATACAACAGTTGCTCTCGAGCTAAATGAAAACATTCCTGGAGCAGTATATTATGATTTTAAACTGTAATTGACATTGTTTGTGGAGTTTTTTCGTGGCCTTACATTAAACTCCTGCCTTCTCTCCAGAACACTCCGCATTGTCTCAGACGATTAGCCTGTAACTCACCGAAACTTACTCCCCAGACAACGGTGCGCTCTGCTCACGCAGATGATGGTGTGCCGTATCAAAGCCAAATGACATGTCTGCCAATCACAGAGGGGGTTCCAGGTGCATTTGAATGCAAAGTCGCACCAGTGCCTGCACCCTGTAGTGTCTCCATTCCTAAACACTGTATGTATAAGAGGTGGACTTCAACAGAAACGTCCGAAAGTATTTCAGTTATTAAAATACAAGGTGGCGTTCTATTCAGGACTTGGCTTGGGTAGAGGAGGGTGGTGCAAAGGAGGAAAAAAACTTTTGTAATGACATCTCACTAGCTGTTCAAAACCTGAATTTAAACTGGTTTTCTGCCAGAGGAGTTTGTATAAAATAGTTTTACCCTTTAATGTTAAATGTTTAAAAGAAAAATCCAACAGTCCATTTTCCTGCATTATAGGCAGACCCAATTAGAAATACCTTACAGCATGGGTGCCCATGAACGTCTGCGATATATGGGTAGATTGCATAGCATTGGAAAAAAATAGACTTCAGCCTATCATCCATCCTCGCTATGAAATTTGTCACTTTATTGGCATACAGGGCAGCCAGTCTGAGGCCCCGTTTACACAAAGTAAAACGTTCAGTCGTTCATTTACACAACAGCCCTTGTTCTCTCTGAAACTGAAAGTTTATGAATCCAGGTCTCAGAATGGAGATTTTCAGGGGAACCCCACCTGGAGGTGTGAAATGCTCCGCAACTGTGAAGTTGCGCATTACAGGGGGCTGCAGTCCACAGTTTTTCTGTACTAACCACAGTTATAATAAATGGCGGAGAGCAGTTTTTTTTTTGTACTACTCACTCTATTTCAGCATGTAGGAGCAAAACTAATAAAATCCAGTTACAAAGATACATTAGTGTATTCATCAGTTTGGCTGTAACTGTGATCATGCAGACGTTGCATGCACAATGAATGCGGCCACTACACACGAGCGCGACTACGCTGCTCGTTGCACCACCTGGTGGTGGTTGGGTTAAATGCAGAAGACCAATTTCGTCTGTCAAGTATGGAAACATACACAGATGACAAATGTGACAAATTATTATTATTATTAACTGAGCCCTGCAATTCAGGGTTGCCAGATACATTTAATATGTCTTACTTATTTATGTGCATATGTTTAACAAACACAACACACACCTCATCTTAGAATATATTTACTCAGCACATTTGACAGTTTAGGTCAAAATATTAACATAACTATAGTTCATAATTTCTTATCTGGCAACCCAACTGACATGGAAACATGGGCGGCCATGGTGTAGTGGTAATGGCAGTCGTCTCCCGATCGGAAAGTTGGCGGTTCGACTCCCGGGACCCGCACCATGTGTCGTTGTGTCCTTGGGCAAGACACTTAACCCTGAGTTGCTCCTGGTAGGACTGGAAAGCACCTTGCATGGTAGTCTGCCGCCACCGGTTTATGAATGTGTGTAGCATTCAATATATGTGTAGCACTTTGAGATTTTCAGTAATGAAAAGTGCGTTATAAATTGAATTAATTATTATTATTATTATTATATATATTAGGGGTTGAACGAGTACATCATTTTAAAACTCGACATTATCATAAATAAACTTGAGTAGAACTCGAGTAGTCGATGACATCATATGAACTTAAGATGCAAAATAAATAAATAAATAAAAATGCATAACAACGTCATTATTTACAAAAAAAAAAGACCAACAAAACATTGGGAGCATTTATAATGCTCCTATCATTTATCATACTGCAGATAAGTCACAGGAAAAACAAAACTATTAGTTATTATTATTATTATTATTATTATTATTATTATTATTATTATTATTATTATTATTATTATTATAAAATGCCATAGTGAAAGTAACGTCAAAAACGAAACTTAAAAACAAGTGGAGCGTTCACCACACCGCATCTCCGCCTGCAGTGCTGTGCAATTAGGTTTACTTTTAGAGATTATTGTGTTTATAGGTTTTTAATAGGTTTAGAGATGAATATTTGTTGCTTTTTGTTTGTGATTTATGGTTCGGTGATTGAACCCCTTGTTATATGTGACCTACAATGCAACACTGCCCCCTCCTGTCACAATCTACGGTGGTCAGAGAAACGAAAATCAACAGGAAGTTGATACAATGAGTAGCGCATTTTATAAAATTATAAACTAAGGGTCCGTCAGATAGTCAAACCTCGGATTCAGGAGGAACAGTGTGGTTTTCGTGCTGGTCGTGGAACACTGGACCAGCTCTACACCTTCAGCAGGGTCCTGGAGGGCGCGTGGGAGTTTGCCCAACCAGTTTACATGTGTTTTGTGGACTTGGAAAAGGCATTCGACCGCGTCCCTCGGGGGGTTCTGTGGGGGGTACTCTGGGAGTATGGGGTACCAGGCCCATTGATATGGGCTGTTAGGTCCCTGTACGACCGGTGTCAGAGCTTGGTCCGCATTGCCGGTAGTAAGTCAGGCTCGTTTCCAGTGAGAGTTGGACTCCGCCAAGGTTGCCCTTTGTCACCGATTCTGTTCATAACTTTTATGGACAGAATTTCTAGGCGCAGCCAAGGTGTTGAGAGGATCCGTTTTGGTGGCCTTAGAATCGCTTCTCTGTTTTTTGCAGATGATGTGGTCCTATTGGCTTCATCAGATCGTGATCTACAGCTTTCGCTGGAGCGGTTTGCAGCCGAGTGTGATGCGGCCGGGATGAGGATCAGTTCCTCCAAATCCGAGGCCATGGTCTTGAGCCGGAAAAGGGTAGCATGCCCTCTCCGGGTCGGGGATGAGGTCCTGCCCCAAGTGGAGGAGTTTAAGTATCTCGGGGTCTTGTTCACGAATGAGGGAAAACTGGAGCATGAGATCGATAGGCGGATAGGTGCGGCATCTGCAGTGAAGCGGGCGCTGTACCGGTCTGTTGTGGTGAAGAGAGAGCTGAGTCGAAAGGCAAAGCTCTCAATTTACCGATCCATCTACGTTCCCACCCTCATCTATGGTCATGAGCTTTGGGTTGTGACCGAAAGAACGAGATCTCGGATACAAGCGGCTGAAATGAGTTTTCTCCACATGGTGTCTGGACTGGAGTAGAGCCACTGCTTCTCCACATCGAGAGGAGCCAGTTGAGGTGGCTCGGGCATCTGGTTAGGATGCCTCCTGGACGCCTCCCTGGTGAGGTGTTCCGGGCATGTCCCACCGGGAGGAGACCCAGAGGAAGACCCAGGACACGCTGGAGGGACTATGTCTCTCGGCTGGCCTGGGAACGCCTTGGGATTCCCCCAGAGGAGCTGCTCCAAGTAGCTGGGGAGAGAGAAGTCTGGGCCTCCCTACTAAGGTTGCTACCCCCGCGACCCGACCCCGGATAAGCGGACAAAAATGGATGGATGGATGGATGTTTTACCTCTTTGACTAGACTGAGCCTGCTCCATAACATCCGTCCGTACAGAGGAATCCATTTTTAGCATACTAAAAACTACCCCGCGCTCGTTGTGGCTCATGTGACATGTGACGTAAGACGTCAGTGCGACGTGATGACGTCACTACGAGTACTCGAGAGGGACAAAAAGACCTCGATAGAAGTTTTAAGACTCAACCTCTCGATTACTCGGGTACTCTGTTAAAGCTCTATTATGTATATGTATATACATGAATATGCATATATGTACATATGCATATACATATAGATGTATAAATGCATATATATATTTATATATATATGCATATANTATATATATATACATATATATATACATTTATATATATATATATACATATATATATACAGGTAGTCCTCGGGTTACGACAGCCTCGACTTACGACGTTTCGCGGTTACGAACGCCCTTCCATTGAAAAGCATTGTTCGAGTTCCGCGGTTTATGCGCCTTCACACCAAAAAATATGGTACCAAAACTCAGCATTTACAGGAGGGAGGGGGGAGTAGCATGACACATTCAGTGGAAACTTACAGGAGGGAGGGGGCTTACAGGAGGGAGGGGGGAGGGAGAGTTGTTTGACGCACGGAAACTTACAGGAGACCTAATTGTTTACAGGCAGACCCGAGCAGAGGAGGTTAGGAGGGGCTAATATGCTAACAGACATTACTGTAAAACTCTGGACCGCTGGACCGCGCATGAAAAAGTACATGAGACCTTATTGTTTGGAGCGGAGGTTTACGAGGCACAGAGGCTACAGCTGAGCAACGAGCTAACGCTGTGGACCGCATGAAACAGCATGAAGCAGCATGAAGCTGCAGAGCTCGAAGGTGCAACGAGCTAACATGCTAACAGACGGAGGAATAATTCACCAGCATACCAGTAGGTTATTAACTCTTTTTTTCTTTCATTATGGCTCCTAAAGGTATGTGGTTTTTGATAGTGCTTGGTAAAACACAGTACTGTACGTATGAGGTACCATTTGGACGTATTTTCCGACTTACGACGAAATCCGAGTTACGAACGGGTGTAGGAACGGAACTGCATCGTAACTCGGGGGCCACCTGTATACTGTATACACACACAANTACACACACAAAAATTGTCTTGTTATCTGAAAATACAACTTTTTTATTTTTGGTGAATTCACAAAAGACCTGTTAACGAAGCAGCTGATGTTGCATTGTTAATAATTGAATATTTTCATGCAGCTGTTTACAGATATTCACTTACCGGTATTTAAAAAGTAACTTTTTCCAGGAACCGTCCAACCGTGGAAGAAAACGAGTCCAGCAACGTGAACAATGACCCCGAGGCCAAAGTAAGGGACTTTTTTTTATTTATTATTTTTTCACAACTTCTGTTTGAAGACTGTTTTATAATTTATATCTGGAAATGGGTAAAACGCTCTCTCTGGGTCAGGGCGGGGGAGTCTTTGCCTCAGGAGGAGACTTTTTCCTTATCCATTCTGCCAGTAACATTAAGTTAAACGTGCCTGCAGATATAAGTAAATATATCACCCTATTACTTGTTTCTGTTGTTCATAATTTAAATCCACTGACGTTTAAATTATAGGAAAATCTGATCGATCAGTTAATCACTGTACATGTTTGATGCTAAATTTAAGATTAGTTAATAACTGATTCATCTCCTGGTGGATCAAATATAAATTAAAGTTTCATGCCTTTTACATCTCTCATCATCTGGTCACCAATTCATCGTTTAAGTCCCTGAAAAAGAAGAGAACTTGTGATATAATTGATGATAAGGTTGACAGGTAACTGAAAGTTATGCACCGTAACTCATGTTCCCCGAAGGAAGGGAACGAGGTGCAACATAATTGCTATGGGAAATTGTGCCCTGCGCGATTACCTGAAGTAATGCACTCACGCCTTTACGGCAGGGGCGTCAGCGTCATGCCAGAGTCCCCTCCCTCTGGGTATTTAAGATGCGGACGGCCATCCTACTTCCTCAAAAAAGCACTTCGCCGAGCTTTCAGCATTGAAAAGGGCCAGGTATGTTGCACCTCCTTCTCCTTCCTTCAGGGAACATGAGTTATGGTGCATAACTTTCAGTTCCCTTATCAGTCATGTCACTCGGTGCAACATAATTGCTATGGGAACGTAATTCAATCACGCCCTTGAAATGCTCAGTAAAATGCATGTGAGAACATCTGCCTTAATACGGCAGGCATTTCCCAGCCGCTCTCTACAAGGTATGTAGAGAGCACAGCCTGAGAAGAAAAATGCCACATGTAGAAACATCAGCCTGATGTTACCACTGGACACATAGATGAAACACTGGCTAGAGACAGCATAAGCGTGCTCTGCTAGTGTGATTACTCATCATCTCCTTTTTCCCTGGAAATCTTGAGAAGCAGGAGGAAAAGAGCAAGGGACCTATTACACCACTGGCAATCAGATGGCAATGTAGAGGTAGAGAACCCAGTTCAAGCACAAGGTAACCTTCCAGGTCCCCAGGGGAAAAAAATCATATACATAAGGGGCACGCACGAGTCCTTCATCTGCTTCTTGAACAGACAACTTACTAAGACTGTCAAAGAGACCCATCCTGATGTTGGAGAACTGTCAGAGGAGAGGGGAACCCTTCCACTGAACATCTCCTAAGTAAACATAAACACCACGGGTCTCCCTTGTGTATGTTGTTGTTGTTGTTGGAAAAAAAGACGATCAAGCCTTAGGCCCTCAGCCACATTCAGTGGCCAGGCTGAAAGCTGCCACAGCTCCGGACGTGGATGTAGAAGCTGCCCACGTGCCTAAGTCAGCAGGTCTCTGTAAGAAGGCAACTGTCATGGTATCCCTGACAACATTGAGATCAGTTCTGTGAACCACGGTTTCTGTGGCCACATTGTGAGCTGGCTCTGCATGGGAACAAGTCCACCGAGGCTCTCCCAAACCGTGATCAGATCTGATCCACGACTCGTGGGTTCAGTTTTCATTCTGATTCCAAAAGAGGCCCTCTTGAGAGGGCATCCGCTCCGTAATTCAGTTCACCCAGATCATGAGTCGCCCTGAGCAACAATAATCTTGGAGCGTAACATGAGAGCATCCTCTGTGTCAGGCTGAGGAGGGCTTGGGATCTCGTCCCCCCTTCCCAGTTAATGAAGGACACCGTGGTTTTGTTATCTGATTTCACCAGGACGTGCTGTCCCGCAATCAGACCTTTACCAAAGAAGTATTTTACTGACAGGAATACGGCCAACAATTCCAGGAAGTTGATGTACAATCTTGCTTCCTGCTCATTCCAGAGGCCTCGGGCATTCTGATTTCTGCAGACTGCCCCCCATCCTGTTTTCGAGGCGTCCATCGTGATGACCACACGGAATGACACCCTACCTGACGGGACCTCTTCCGTGAACACAGACAGGTCCCTCCAAGGTTCCAGGGCCCTCAGGCACTCCGAATTGATTCTAAACTTTCCTGCTCGCCCAGACGGGGCAGGTCGTGTTTGTTGGTTTAGCCATATTTGCAGGGCCCTCATCTTTAGCAATGCATGTGGCACACAGGGTATGGCTGCCGCCAAAAGGCCTAAAAGGCGTTGGCACGTTTTCAGGGGGACCCGCTGATTCAGTTTAAACTTTGCCAGGCAACGGCGAATCGAGGAAACACGTTCCTCTGAGAGCCATGCTCTGTACCGGATGGTGTAGACCTGCACTCCCAGAAATACGGTAATCCGTGATGGGTCAGGTCACTCTTTTGTAGGTTTATGACAAAACCGAGAGACTCCAGGTGAGAGATCACCCTGCAGGAGTGTGACTGGGCCTGTATTCTGCTTCCGGCCAGAACCAGGAGGTCATCCAGGTAGTTCATAATCCTGACTCCTTGATTCCTAAGAGGGGTCAGGGCTGCGTCCAGACATTTAGTAAATGTACGAGGAGCAGTCTTCAAACCGAAGGGTAAGGCTTTGCATTCATAAGCCTTCCCTTCGAAGGCAAACCGGAGGAATTTCCTGTGCCTCTCCACACGCCCACATGGAAATAGGC
>JBBPBX010014146.1:9095-24818 GCA_038048925.1 Garcialebias charrua
TGTACTTCCGTTAAAATGTAACCCGTACGCTTCACTTCCGGCTCTCATCTACTGCTGGTGTTTTTAGCGGTAGCTTCTAGAACTGTAAAAGACATAAAAGGTAAATTATCTGTGAGCTACTGGTACAACAAGTGAGTTTTGTTCTGTGCCGTTGTGTCCAGTGAATAGCAGGTACAATAGAGCGCTTAGTTTTTTACATTTTAATGCCAGAGTTCATGGCTAACCGAGTTAGCCTTTAAAGCTAACACTCGGGTTTGTAGCCGGCGTTTTAAACCTCAGAATATTCAAGAGCCAGCATCAGAAACAAGAAGACAGTGGTTAAAAAGGGAGCTGTACCTGCATTGTTCATTGGCTCATAACTGTCATAAATGTGCTTATGATATGGTTTTTACTGGGTCATGCGGTGTCTTGCAGACAAAATGTGATTCTTTTTTTTATATCAACGCTGTAACCCCCATGGTTTCTTTCCCTGTTTTCCCACCTTTGACCTTCATCCTGAGACGGATGAGAGAGGCCGCGCTGAAGAACATGTCATGTGTTTTGATAAGGCAGCAGCTTTTTACACTCAAAACCCTCTCCTGGATGACTGTGAATACATAATCACGCTGTATCGATGAAAATTGGTGCAATGTTAATAAATGCTCTTGAATCTTGAATCTTGAATTGTTCGAGTGGAATAATTCTTCCTTCCACTTCCATGACCGGGGCTTTGGGAGAAGAAGCAGCGAGGAGGAGAACACAACAACAGCTGCAGCTCAGTAAGAAACACGATTATCACTCGACTCCACACCCTGCACTTGTAGATTTAATGTTGGAGTCATGATGAGTGATTTAATAAAAGTTTGTAACTAAATACTTTTAAAATAATATTCATATTTTCTAATCTGTAAATATGTTTGTAAACTCTTAGTAACTTCAGGGCTGTTACACCTCTGAAATATTCTCTGCAGTTTCCTTTAATTAATATGAAACCAGAACTGTTTCACTTCATTGAAACATTTAATTTCCTGAGATGTAATTAATTTATTTTAAAGCATAACGCTCATAAAGAGTTCTGTTTTTTTTTTTTACGTTATGTAGGTAAATATGAACACTTGTTGTTTTTTGTTGTTGTTGTTGTTTTGTTTTTTCAGGTTTGCATCATCTGACCTCCTGATGTGTTTCTGGGCCATGACTGAGCTGTTCTGCTATCCATGGTCAGTGTTCACCAAGAATGAGATGAGAGAAACTCCCCATCAAGTTCAAGTTGTGTTTATTTGTCATATACAGGTTAAAGGTGCTATGTGTAACTTTCTGTAGAGCGCAGAACTTAGAAATATTTTCAACAGGCAAAGCATTCTGATCCCTCCCCCTCAGAGCCATATATGGCTCTGCCCCCCTTGCTCTGCTGAAATTCAAATTCAAGCTCTGTTTTTATTGGCTGATTCAAATTCAAGCTCTGTTTTTATTGGCTGGTTACAAACTCTGTTTTTATTGGCTGTTAAAAAGCTCTGTTTTTATTGGCTGGTTAACGGCGGGTCACTCTGTGTTTTTAGTGTTTTTATAAATGCTGATAGAGAAGCAAGGGGACTATAGTTTTTTTCAGAGATTACTTTGTCTAACACCAGTCTGTCAGTAGATAGTGACAGAGTGAAGAAATATGTTAAAAATATATTGTTAGAAAAGTTACAGACTGCACTACAAAGTTACATAGTGCAGCTTTAACACAGAGTTAACAGTACAATTAAGTGCTCAGGATGAGAAGAACAGATATGACTTGCTAAAAATCAAAGAACAAACAATACTAAAAGCATCCATCCATCCATCCATTTTCTTCCGCTTATCCGGGGTCGGGTCGCGGGGGTAGCAGCCTAAGTAGGGAGGCCCAGACTTCCCTCTCCCCAGCCACTTGGAGCAGCTCCTCTGGGGGAATCCCAAGGCGTTCCCAGGCCAGCCGAGAAACATAGTCCCTCCAGCGTGTCCTGGGTCTTCCTCTGGGTCTCCTCCCGGTGGGACATGCCCGGAACACCTCACCAGGGAGGCGTCCAGGAGGCATCCTAACCAGATGCCCGAGCCACCTCAACTGGCTCCTCTAAAACTAAAAGCATGCAAAGTGAAAAAGTAATTATAATATTCACAAAGTCCTGAAGAGAGACAGTAAACATGGTTGGATATAACTACGCAGCAAGATGAATTTGAATGAACTACTGCAAGTATTTCAAGCTAGTAATATAAGCTAACATGCACATACAGTTTTATTATATATATATATATATATATATATATATATATATATATATATATATATATATAAACACATATATATGTATGCACATAATCAACATTACACAGGTTGTGTGACAGGTTATTGCACAAGTAGTGACATTGAGATTGAATTTTTAGTTATTACCAGGGATACACGCAGTCTGTGGCAGGGAATACAGACCATCACAAACTACAAACCACCCCCCCAGACCTGTGACAGCTCAGCCTCTGCGCTGAATGAACTGAATGAGTTCTTTGCTCGGTTCGAGGCAAGTAACAGCACACCAGCACATAAACTCCCCCCCTCTCCTGATGGCCAGGTGCTGACGCTGTCCTCAGACAGCGTAAGGCGATCATTCATCAAGATTAACGCCCGGAAGGCCTCTGGTCCTGACAACATACCTGGTCGTGTGCTGAAGGACTGTGCAGGGGAACTCGCAGCGGTCTTCACGGACATCTTTAACATCTCACTGAGCCAGGCCATCGTCCCCACCTGTTTCAAAGCCACCACCATCATCCCTGTCCCAAAGAAGGCAACGCCCGCATGCCTCAATGACTATCGCCCAGTAGCACTCACCCCCATCCTGATGAAGTGCTTTGAACGGCTAGTCATGAAAAGCATCACATCTGTCCTCCCTGACTCCCTGGATCCCTTCCAATTTGCATACCGACCTAATCGCTCAACCGACGATGCCATCTCCTCTGCCCTTCACACAGCTCTCACACATCTGGACACGAAGGACTCCTATGTTAGAATGCTGTTCATCGACTTCAGCTCGGCATTTAACACCATCATCCCCCAACAGCTCATCCTTAAACTGGACAGTCTGGGGCTGAACACCTCAATGTGTAACTGGCTGCTAGACTTCCTGACCGGGAGACCACAGACAGTGCGGGTCGGGAGTAACACATCTAGCACCATCACATTGAACACAGGGGCCCCACAAGGATGTGTGCTGAGCCCCCTTCTATTCACCCTGCTAACACACGACTGCACACCATCGTACAGCTCCAACCACTTCATCAAGTTTGCGGACGACACAACAGTGGTGGGTCTCATCAGCAACAACGATGAGACGGACTACAGGAACGAGGTGAGCCGCCTGGCCTTGTGGTGCGGACACAACAATCTCACTCTCAACGTGGAGAAGACAAAGGAGATTGTTGTGGACTTCAGGAAGAGGGATGCCCAACATGCCCCTCTGACCATCAACAGCACCGCAGTGGAGAGAGTAGACAGCACCAAGTTCCTGGGAGTGCACGTCTCAAAGGACCTGTCCTGGAGCAGGAACACTGCAGCACTGGCAAAGAAGGCTCACCAGCGTCTCTACTTTCTCCGCAAGCTGAAAAGGGCTGGAGCTTCAACCCCCATCATGAGCACCTTCTACAGAGGTGCCATAGAAAGTGTCCTGACCAGCTGCATCACTGTGTGGTTTGGTGCATGTACTGCATCCAGCCGCAAGAGCCTCCAGCGCATCGTGAAAGCAGCTGAGAAGATCGTGGGCACCTCCTTGCCCTCACTGCAGGACTTACACAGCAAACGCCTCACTCGGAAAGCCCACTGCATGGCAGGTGATCCCACACACCCACTACACAGCTGCTTCAGACTGCTGCCATCAGGGAGGAGACTGAGGAGTCTCCAGGCTCGAACCAGCAGACTGAGAGACAGCTCTGTTCATCAGGCAGTCAGGATGCTAAACACTCTGCCTGCTCTGCCCCCCCTCCCATTTGAACTGCCTTAACACTAAAACTTTCTCACACATTACCACACAACACAAAGATTTTAACACTGGACTCTGTGTCATCAAACGGGTTATTCACTAAACTCTCGGTCATGTGCTCATACAGTTTGCACTACTTCTCATACTTGCACTAATGTTTGTATTACATCACTGCCTATAATCATAATACTGTTTACATTCTCTGTTTACATTTATTAATACTGTTTACTTTTATTACTACTGCTTACATGTAATTACTACTGTTTACATTTACACTACTCTAATATCTACACCACTGCTGATACATATACAGTGTGCTCTGAACGGTCTTATTTAGGGATGCCCAATGTGCCTTACTGCATATGCCACTTTTTGCCTCTATAACAACATCAACTACTACCTCATACATATACTGTGTACATTAACTCATACGCTGCTTTGCCACTTTGCAAATGTCAATGCTAGAAACCTTTAGTTTATTTTAGTTATACTTTTTATACTCTTTTTTTATACTAGTATGCAAAAACTCAGGACAGTATTATGTTCATTAAATGTTTAATGTTTTAGTTTTAGAGTTGGTGTAAATTTTCATACTCTTATACCACTATGCAAAAAAAACTCAGGACAGTGTTAGTTTTACTATTTTATGCTTATGTCTATTATTATATGTTTCAGTGTTTCAATGTTTAGATGTTTACTGTTGCACCGAGGGACTGAGAGAAACGCAATTTCGGTCCTGTGTATGTCCTATACAGTACATATTGCAGATCTGACAATAAAGTTGACTTTGACTTTAGTGTTATTTGTTGATTATTTATCCACTCCACCCCCTCAACCCATACCCTGCAGCCCATTGATGAGTTATTCTTGGTCTTCAATGACCTTGACCTTGGATCAAAGCAACGGGACCTTGCTGACCGGTACAGTGTCCATCAGTCCACCGTCAGCCGGATCATCACAGCAACTTTTTATTGACAGTACTCGGCTCAATTAGAATCTGATACCTGAAGAGCAGATACGTAAAAATCTACCTGCAGACTTCAGGACTACTGTACCCTGACACTACAGTCACACTACTTACTGCTTGTAACAAAATAAAATGTTCAACACATTGACTTTGTCTTCTTATTGATGTATTATCACCCAAAATAATGTGTATTTTGGTTTAAGACAGACTCTGAGTCCAGTTTTTTTTATTTTAACCATTTTATTAAAAACAAATTTGATGATGATGTTACATTACTGTAGAAAACGTATGAGTCAAGCTAAATGAGGCACAAGATTTAAACACTGTTTAAATTATAGCATTACATCTTCTGACTAAGTCACAGCTTCCTTGACTGCTCTTGGAGATTTAAAAACATGTAATCAGTCAGAGAAAGGTAACTGAAAAACAGCTCTTCTGTTCAACCATCCACACAGATGGTTTCCACATGGATCACCTGTCCTTCGTCCTCAGTGCATCAGTGGAACAACTTGTTTGGTGTTTGGATCCGATCTCAGCTCACAAACATCCAGGCTGGACCAGCTGGCTCCCTCCTCATCATCATCACCACCTGCGGTGTCCTGTGAAAGAAAACATCTCTTATGCTACAAACAGTGATGTTCATAAAACCATATAGCAGACATCTGTTGAATATAAAAAGTTTATATGTCTGATATTTAACAGGTTTGACTTCTGCTCAAGTTTTGTACACAAACTTGAATTAAAATAACTTTTGTTTCTAAATCTGCTCTAAATCTCCTGCCTCCTTGTTTGAAACAGAACTGTCAGGTGGCTTTGACTTTACACTCAAACAGTGGGGCTTTTGGCTCTTTTTCATGGACTGGAAACACTCAGCCCTAACTATGACGTCTCCTACCTCCTTGTTTGAAACCAACATTTGTGTTAATCAGAAACATTATACAGACAAAACACGTTTACTCAACAAATTAGCAAGGTTAACTACTGTACCGGTATGTTAGCTGTGTTAGCCTGCAGTTTGGTGAACTGAAAACAAATACCGACTTACCTTCATAGTTATTTATGTAGTTGGACACATAAAGCATAAATCCTTTGTCCTTTAGATGTGGGCGCTTTAGAGAATGTCTGAATTATTCTGTACACATCATTCACAGTGATTGTCAGCAAGTCCTGCAGTGATCTCGTGAAAAACGCCATGGCTAATACAGTGTTGTCCGCAAACCGTAAGTGCTCCGTACGGGTGATGAATGCGGAAGTGCTGGAACGGAAGTCCGTGGCATATAGGCTATTCATGGTGTTATTAATGATGTTAGCACGTGCACAACCAAACCGCGTGAGCGCTGACTTTTAGAAGTGGAGGCTGCTGGACCGAAGTATAATATTGAACAAATTTACTAGAAATGACAACCATACCTGTTAGAGAACAAACATGTGGTTGGTGGAGGTCTGACGTGAAGCTCCTGCTCCTACACAGAAAAACACACACACAGTCACGAGACTAGATTATCCAAGCACGCGACAACGAGACGTAGCTGCTAACAGCTACACATGCTAACAGCTACACATGCTAACAGCTACACATGCTAACAGCTACACATGCTAACAGCTACACATGCTAACAGCTACACATGCTAACAGCTACACATGCTAACAGCTACACATGCTAACAGCTACACATGCTAACAGCTACACATGCTAACAGCTACACATGCTAACAGCTACACATGCTAACAGCTACACATGCTAACAGCTACACATGCTAACAGCTACACATGCTAACAGCTACACATGCTAACAGCTACACATGCTAACAGCTACAATGCTAACAGCTACACGTGCTAACAGCTACACGTGCTAACAGCTACACGTGCTAACAGCTACACATGCTAACAACTACACATGCTAACAACTACACATGCTAACAACTACACATGCTAACAGCTACACATGCTAACAGCTATACATGCTAACAACACAAGTTAACAACTACACATGCTAACAGCTAAACATACTAACAACTACACAGGCTAACAGCTAAACATGCTAACAACTACACATGCTAACAACTACACATGCTAACAGCTACACATGCTAACAGCTACACATGCTAACAACTACACATGCTAACAGCTACACATGCTAACGACTCCACATGCTAACAGCTAAACATGCTAACAGCTACACATGCTAACAACACAAGTTAACAACTACACATGCTAACAGCTAAACATACTAACAACTACACAGGCTAACAGCTAAACATGCTAACAGCTAAACATGCTAACAACTACACATGCTAACAGCTACACATGCCAACAGCTACACATGCTAACAACTACACATGCTAACAGCTACACATGCTAACAACTCCACATGCTAACAGCTAAACATGCTAACAACTACACGTGCTAACAGCTACAGATGTTAACAGCTACGGACGCTAACAGCTACATATGTAGTGATACAACCTTGACCTTTGAAACACTTCTCTGATCACTCTCAGTAATGAACTTTTTGGGAGTTATTCCTGAAGGGACAATAATACTTTTATTATTTTAATTTGAATCAAACATCATAAATTAAGTCATCCAGAGACTTCTTTTAATTTGTGTTAATTCAAATGTCATCAATGAATAACTTGTGTTATTTGTATAAGCATTAGTACATTTTAATGTCAGATAAATCAAATACTCTGCTTAATTCAAAATGTTGTACATGGAGGATTTCTCCTCTCCTCTCGAACTTGCATGTGAAGATAAAAGGAACACTTTATCTCATTCATTTTAGCTTGAGCTCAGGACAATCTAGACACCCAAAGACTTTTGTTTTTGTCCTATTTAATAATCAAGCTATTATCATTAATAGGTCCCATATGTTATGCTCTGATGACGTTTGTTTATTCATACAACAGTGTTGGTAATGAGTTAAGAAAGTTCTAAATCTGCTGTATCATGAGACTGGCATCTTAAACTAACTTTCTTATCCTTTCTGACATTTTTAATCTAACTTATGCCTCCTCTCAGTGGCTCCTGGCCTAACAGACCGAATCAGAAAGAGCTACGTCTTTCTAGGTCAAGTTAGCCTTAAAAGAGCTCTGACTTCCTGTTTTCCTTGGAGTTTGCTGAGGACCTCAATGCCCTGATGAGGCTCCCCAAAGAACTGATGATCGTCTGGTCAACACGCTAATGACCACGTCATTCAGTTAAAAGATTTATAACATGCCAAGTTATAAATCTATTTCAAGCTGTGAAAAGCTTCACTTTATTGACATTCCTTTACGGAACGTCTTATCTTGAACAACAACACCAGGAGCTGCCGTTACTTTCGGTTCGAGTCAAGGCGCACGTCTGGAGACGCTGAGAACGGTAAACGAACTGACCAAACTGGGCCGAGGGAGACTGACCATCTTCACGAGGTAACAAAAGTCGTCAAATGCTTTGCCAAGGGTACCAACGTGTAGTCAAGCTCGGCCGGAGAACTGCCATGTTTCTGGTTAAAACACATCAAGATAACTCCCTGACTCTTAACTTCTTTTCCTCCATTTCCTTCCTCCTAAACTTTTATCTTCCTAAGCCAAAAACTAAGTTAATGCACCTGCAGAATTGAAATGAGTAAAATATCATCCTTTACTTGTTCTGTTGTTCCTATGTTTCATCTATGCTGAAGTTAAAGACCGTGTAAAGTGAAATTAGATTTGTTTTTAGTTTATCACATGGCATAAATATGTGTTATTAATCACCCATATAAATCTGACTGATTAAAAACATTGTTTTCCTTATAAAATTAAGTGTCAAAAATCATGAAAATACATTGTTTTCCCTTAGTCTGGAACTGTGGGGGCGTGTCAGCAGTGGGCGTGGTTTCAGCGCAGTTCTGCAGCTCAGAGAGCAAGTAGGAGGACTCTCTCGCTCAGAGCTGAACTGTGTGGAGGAGGAAGACAGGTTCATCAGTAAACCTGCTCTGTTTGCTCCTTTTTCCAAGAGTTACGCTGTTTTTAGTGCACAAACAACTCTGGTTTTATTTTTAAAGTTGAGGACGCAACTATAATTCATAACTCCGCTGTTCTGTGTTTAGAAGATGAGCGGACTCGCGCGGCTGCACCGGTCCGACCCGACACATCGCATGCGGGGGCTGTGTTGGTGATTAAGATAAAGAGGGCTGTGTTGGTGATTAAGATAAAGAGTAATCACGTTGATAACTAAGTATGCAATGGACCTGTCGCATTTTCTTAGCAAAAAAGGAGCTTGTGAACTTGTAGGGCACAGGCTTAGCAATAAAAAAAAAGAAAGAAAGAAAAGAAACAGGAAAGGCGGCGGCGGTGTCCGGAGGCTGAGGAGGGAGACGGTCAGTAGCAGGTGCCCTGACCATTAAAACATCCAGGGAAGATGCAGGAACGAGGCATAATTGATTAGCTAGCTAACAATGAACAAAATATCTATGCTATTGCTATCTGATGCTATCTGCGAGTCGCGAGTGAACGGCTCCACCCATGCGAAGAACAATTTATATGACTGGAGCAGCAGGGGGTGGGGGCTATACTAATGAGGACCGCGTGACGAAACGCGGTCCCGTTTAAAACACGCCTAAAAAATCCTGAAACACACATGTCTTTATACACAGTTTCATGTATAACTTCAAAATTAATTGAGCTACAATTTTGAGACTTTTTACTCATTTACAACATTACAATTATCACATTTATAATGTTTATTTAAGAAAATGTTGAAATTCACTTTACACGGTCTTTAATTATAGGAAAAATGATCGATCCAATCATGTACATAATGTGTGATGTAATTTATTGATTATGTTAAATAAATGGACCAGTCCTGCTGTTCCAACATAAGTTTAACGTTTCCTGTGAATTACATCTGGTCAAGGTATAGAATTATTGATATTAAGCTGAAAAAGAGAGAACTCGTTTAATTAATGATGTATTTTTGTGTCAGTCTAAACCCTGCCAATTTATACATCTAAAATATAGGTAAGTCAGTAAACTGACCCCGTCCTATATTACTACACATATGTTAACAGCTACACATGTTAACAGCTACAGACGCCAAAAGCTACAGATGTTAACATCTAAAGATGTTAACAGCTACAGATGCTAACAGCTACAGATGTTAACAGCTACACATGTTAACAGTATAGATGTTAATAGCTACCGATGTTAACAGCTACAGATGTTAATAGCTACCAATGTTAATAGCTACACAGAGGGAAGTCTGGGCCTCCCTACTTAGGCTGCTACCCCCGCGACCTGACCCCAGATAAGCGGAAGAAAATGGATGGATGGATGTTAACAGGTACAGATGTTAACAGCTAAAGACGCTAACAGCTACAGATGTTAACAGCTACAGATGTCAACAGCTACAGATGTCAACAGCTACCGATGTTAATAGCTACAGATGCTAACAGCTACAAATGTTAACAGCTACAGACGTTAACAGCTACAGATGTTAACAGCTACAGATGCTAACAGCTACAGATGTTAACAGCTACAGATGTTAACAGCTACAGATGCTAACAGCTACAGATGTTAACAGCTACACATGTTAACAGCTACACATGTTAACAGCTACAGACGCTAACAGCTACAGATGCTAACAGCTACAGATGCTAACAGCTACAGATGCTAACAGCTACAGATAGGGCTGGGCGATATGGAAAAAAATCATATATCACGATAAGGACTTTTTATATCACGATAACGATATATATCACGATATAAAAAAAAAATTTGGCCCAAATTTTTCCTGTACACACACACACACACATTGTGTTGTAAATATACAACACGATGTGTGTGTGTGTACAGGAAAAATTTGGACCAAAGTTTTTATTTTATTTTACTACAGATACAGTTACAATTATAAGAATGTGAACAAAAAGAACAAGGAAATTTGGACCAAAGTAGAAACTTTGGTCCAACTTTGGACCTACTTTGGTCCAAATTTTTCCTGCAGGTGGCGGTAAAACAACGGCTGCTAATAAAACCCACGAAGAAGAAATCCGCTCTGACTGGAATCTGGAGTAAACAAGGCAAAGAAACAGAAAAGAGAAAACGTTGCGTTTGATTCCGGTTCTGTTGTGTCTCTGGTCTGTTTTGTATTGGTTAACTGGACCCGAGTTCGGACTCGGTTGGACTTCGTGTCCTCTGGACCCATTTTGTCTCCGAGTTTCAGCGGAGCGAAATAATGGAAGCTAACAAGGTGAGCTTCCCCCTCTTTTTGGTAAAAGTTCTTCTTCTTGGGCTGCCTGCGCAGCTGTTTCTCCATGTTGTGACACCCATAGATATCTGGTGACACCGGCTTCATGCCGGCTGCGTCTCTGTTGAACTCGAGTTTAACAACGTAAAGCATGTGTCGCAAACCCGCGCGTGCGTCAAACATAAAGCAGCGCCGTCATCTCGCAAAACCACAATATGAAGCTTCTTTGCGACCGTTATTTTTTTATTCTTATTTATCACGATAGAGACGATAGAAGGAAAGTAGCACGATAGACACGTTTCTATCGTCCCCACGATATATATCGTCATATCGCACAGCCCTAGCTACAGACGTTAACAGCTACAGATGTTAACAGCTACAGACGCTAACAGCTACAGACGTTAACAGCTACAGATGTTAACAGCTACAGATGTTAACAGCTACAGACGTTAACAGCTACAGACGTTAACAGCTACAGATGTTAACAGCTATAGATGCTAACAGCTACAGACATTAATAGCTACACATGCTAACAGCTACAGACGCTAACAGCTACACATGCTAACAGCTACAGACGCTAACAGCTACAGATGCTAACAGCTACACATGCTAACAGCTACAGATGCTAACAGCTACAGATGCTAAAAGCTACACATGTTAACAGCTACAGATGCTAACAGCTACACATGCTAACAGCTACAGATGCTAACAGCTACACATGCTTTCAGCTACAGATGTTAACAGCTACAAATGCTAACAGGTACAGATGCTAACAGCTACAGATGTTAACAGCTACCGATGTTAATAGCTACACATGCTAACATCTACAGATGTTAATAGCTACACATGCTAACAGCTATACATGTTAACAGCTACACATGCTAACAGCTACAGATGCTAACAGCTACAGATGCTAAAAGCTACACATGTTAACAGCTACAGATGCTAACAGCTACACATGCTAACAGCTACAGATGCTAACAGCTACACATGCTTTCAGCTACAAATGTTAACAGCTACAGACGTTAACAGCTACAGACGTTAACAGCTACAGATGTTAACAGCTACAGATGCTAACAGCTACAGATGTTAACAGCTACACATGTTAACAGCTACAGACGTGAACAGCTACAGATGCTAACAGTAGGGATGTCCCGATCCGATCACGTGATCGAAAACCGGGTCCCGATCACGTGATTTCAGACTCGACTCGACTCGGGCGTTACACACCGATCAGGGATCGGATATATATGTGTATATTTATTCTAAACACAAACGGGAATATTATATTACCTGTATGTTGTGTTACAGAGTCAAACTGTCTCGAAACAGAACGTGCACAATATTTTTGCAACAGCGCCTGCCGTAAAGCGTGACTGTCGTAAAAAAGAAGTGGAACGCAGCATATTAGCTTTAAGTGGTCGGATATATATGTGTATATTTATTCTAAACACAAACGGGAATATTATATTAACTGTATGTTGTGTTACAGAGTCAAATTGTCTCGAAAAAGAACGTGCACAATATTTTTGCAACAGCGCCTGCCGTAAAGCGTGACTGTCGTAAAAAAGAAGTGGAACGCAGCATATTAGCTTTAAGTGGTCGGATATATATGTGTATATTTATTCTAAACACAAACGGGAATATTATATTAACTGTATGTTGTGTTACAGAGTCAAATTGTCTCGAAAAAGAACGTGCACAATATTTTTGCAACAGCGCCTGCCGTAAAGCAGTGACTGTCGTAAAAAAGACGCGGAATGCTGCAGCTTGAAGTGGAGTCAGTGATGTCTGTCGTGTGGAGATATTTTAAAGTGGATGACAAAGATATTGCGTTTGCAAACTGTGAGTTATGTACAGTTCGTATTTCCAGAGGAGGTAAGGAAAAGGCTGCATTTAACACAACAACCTAAGTTTCTTATTTGTTTACATGCCTGCTCAGTATTTTCAGTTGAGCTGCTTATTTTAAATTAGACATTTTTATTTCATACTGTTACACTAAACTTCAATGTGAAGAATTTTTTTAAAATCTTATTACGGTACTTGATTGTTCAATCTACCTCACAGAAGTATTCTGTTAAATATTAAGGTAAATAATATAAAAATTAAGGGACATCTGGATCTGTTTCTTTTTTTTCCCTTCATTTTAAAAATGTATTTTAGAAGTATCGGATCGGGACTCGAAATCGGCCAATTCTCAAATTAAAGGACTCGGACTCGGACTCGAGGCCAAAAAAACCTGATCGGGACATCCCTAGCTAACAGCTACAGACGTTAACAGCTACAGATGTTAACAGCTACAGACGCTAACAGCTACAGACGTTAACAGCTACAGATGTTAACAGCTACAGATGTTAACAGCTACAGACGTTAACAGCTACAGACGTTAACAGCTACAGATGTTAACAGCTATAGATGCTAACAGCTACAGACATTAATAGCTACACATGCTAACAGCTACAGACGCTAACAGCTACACATGCTAACAGCTACAGACGCTAACAGCTACAGATGCTAACAGCTACAGATGCTAACAGCTACACATGCTAACAGCTACAGATGCTAACAGCTACAGATGCTAAAAGCTACACATGTTAACAGCTACAGATGCTAACAGCTATACATGCTAACAGCTACAGATGCTAACAGCTACACATGCTTTCAGCTACAGATGTTAACAGCTACAAATGCTAACAGGTACAGATGCTAACAGCTACAGATGTTAACAGCTACCGATGTTAATAGCTACACATGCTAACATCTACAGATGTTAATAGCTACACATGCTAACAGCTATACATGTTAACAGCTACAAATGCTAACAGCTACAGATGTTAACAGCTACAGATGTTAACAGCTACAGATACTAACAACTACAGATGTTAACAGCTATAGATGCTAACAGCTACACATGTTAACAGCTACACATACTAACAGCTACAGATGTTAATAGCTACACATGCTAACAGCTACAGACGCTAACAGCTACACATGCTCACAGCTACAGATGCTAACAGCTACACATGCTAACAGCTACACATGTTAACAGCTACAGATGCTAACAGCTACACATGCTAACAGCTACAGATGCTAACAGCTACACATGTTAACAGCTACAGATGCTAACAGCTACATATGCTCACAGCTACTAGGGATGTCCCGATCCGATCACGTCATCGGAAATCGGTCCCGATCACGTGATTTCAGACTCGACTCGAATCGGGCGTTGCACACCGATCAGGGATCGGATATATATGTGTATATTTATACTAAACACAAACGGGAATATTATATTAACTGTATGTTGTGTTACAGAGTCAAATTGTCTCGAAACAGAACGTGCACAATATTTTTGCAACAGCGCCTGCCGTAAAGTGTGACTGTCGTAAAAAAGAAGCGGAACGTAGCATTAGCTTTAAGTGGAGGCAGCGATTTATTCTAAACACAAACGGGAATATTATATTAACTGTATGTTGTGTTAAAGAGTCAAATTGTCTCGAAACAAAACGTGCACAATATTTTTGCAGCCGCGCCTGCCGTAAAGCAGTGACTGTCGTAAAAAAGACGCGGAATGCGGCATAAGCTTGAAGTGGAGTCAGCGATGTCTGTCGTGTGGAGATATTTTAAAGTGGATGACAAGTTGACAACGATATTGCGTTTGCAAACTGTGAGATATGTACAGTTCGTATTTCAAGAGGAGGTAAGGAAAAGGCTGCATTTAACACAACAACATAAGTTTCTTATTTGTTTACATGCCTGCTCAGTATTTTAAAGCTCCACTGACATCATCTTTTAACTTTCCATAAAATGGCACAACATATATATATATTAAGATTGACCCCTGATCGTTTCTGCTAAAACAATGTTAAATTAATTAGAATTCCTCTCGCAAATTGTTTAAAATTAGCGCAGTTTTTTTAACACGATAAATAGGGTTTTCACCGTCGCAGGATGATGACGTAATGACAAGGAGCGTCTCTACTGCGCCACTTGAAAACAATGGAGGAGCTACAAACTCGATCCGTCCAATTTAGCCATTTAAAAGTTAATAATTTAGCGGATTGTCTTCAGAGAAGCCAAAGTTATTTCCAGTAAACAGCAGGTTATAATGTTTTTCAGCTCCTGCTGGTTTTTGGAGACTTCCACTTCATGAGGTGAGCTGCTGTGTGTGGTTACATGAGCTGCATGTGGACGAGGCAGAGAACATGTACATCATCTCCACAGCACTGAAATGGTAATATATTAGTTAATGTTTCTAATAATTATTCAACATTATCATTTATTAGTTTGTGTACAAAACAATTTGCACAGGCTCCTGCAGCTGTTGATTATTTTGCTTCAATTTGTCAGCTTTGTTATTTAATCCAGTCAACATGTTTACAATATTTCATATTTATTTTTCTATTTAATTTGGACATCACTTGGTGTTATAGTGGTGTATCATTAAAATGATGGAAATACTGTACATGACATTAGTTTGACCCATTGTCTTAATATACAGTATACTGCATATAATATATACTGTGTGTGTCTGTGTGTTTTATCATCAATTCACAGAAATATCTTCACCTGAAGAGTGCACCCA
>JBBPBX010014146.1:25713-43467 GCA_038048925.1 Garcialebias charrua
AGTATTTCTGTAGTATTTCTGGTGTAACGTTGTCGCGGTCACTCAAGCACCAGACGTTCTGCTTCAGCCAACGCTTTATTCAAGTACACAAAACAACAGGCCAGTAAACTCAGAGTCACTGTTTGGCCGTGACCCACGCCAGAACTCCTCAGCCTCACAACAGGTGCTTCCAGCTTCTTCACAGAACCGCCACCTGTGTCCACTCTTCAGGTGAAGATATTTCTGTGAATTGATGATAAAACACACAGACACACACAGTATATATTATATGCAGTATACTGTATATTAAGACAATGGGTCAAACTAATGTCATGTACAGTATTTCCATCATTTTAATGATACACCACTATAACACCAAGTGATGTCCAAATTAAATAGAAAAATAAATATGAAATATTGTAAACATGTTGACTGGATTAAATAACAAAGCTGACAAATTGAAGCAAAATAATCAACAGCTGCAGGAGCCTGTGCAAATTGTTTTGTACACAAACTAATAAATGATAATGTTGAATAATTATTAGAAACATTAACTAATATATTACCATTTCAGTGCTGTGGAGATGATGTACATGTTCTCTGCCTCGTCCACATGCAGCTCATGTAACCACACACAGCAGCTCACCTCATGAAGTGGAAGTCTCCAAAAACCAGCAGGAGCTGAAAAACATTATAACCTGCTGTTTACTGGAAATAACTTTGGCTTCTCTGAAGACAATCCGCTAAATTATTAACTTTTAAATGGCTAAATTGGACGGATCGAGTTTGTAGCTCCTCCATTGTTTTCAAGTGGCGCAGTAGAGACGCTCCTTGTCATTACGTCATCATCCTGCGACGGTGAAAACCCTATTTATCGTGTTAAAAAAACTGCGCTAATTTTAAACAATTTGCGAGAGGAATTCTAATTAATTTAACATTGTTTTAGCAGAAACGATCAGGGGTCAATCTTAATATATATATATGTTGTGCCATTTTATGGAAAGTTAAAAGATGATGTCAGTGGAGCTTTAAATTGAGCTGCTTATTTTAAATTAGACATTTTTATTTCATACTGTTGCACTAAACTTCAATGTGAAGAATTTTTTTTAAATCTTATTACGGTACTTGAGTACTTGTTAAATATTAAGGTAAATAATACCAATTCTCAAACTAAAGGACTCGGACTCAGGGCCAAAAAAACCTGATCGGGACATCCCTAACAGCTACACATGTTAACAGCTACACTGTGTAGCGTGTTAGCATGTGTAGCTGTTAGCATGTACACATGTAACAGCTACACATGCTAACAGCTACACATGCTAACAGCTACACATGCTCACAGCTACACATGCTCACAGCTACACACGCTAACAGCTACACATGTTAACAGCTACACTGTGTAGCTGTTAACATGTGTAGCTGTTAGCATGTGTAGCTGTTAGCATGTGTAACAGCTACACATGCTAACAGCTACACATGCTAACAGCTACAGATGCTAACAGAGTGAACTAACTTCCTCTCCACAAACAAGAAGCTGCAGTGTTACAAGCCTCTGGCAGCAGCAGCTTGGAACTAAATCACAGAATAAAGTATTTGACTCACGAGAACTCTTTTTTTCATTAGTAATTGAAATAAATCATGGAGCTAAATCCAGACGTAGCTTCTCATCAGAAGGAAACTCGGTATCTTGTAGCTTCCTTTGTTTCTCTGCTGTAAACCTTGGAGGGTGTCACGGGCAGAGGTGTAAACTCTGCTTCCATCCCCTCATCAACACAGTGTATATATCTATGCTCATCAACATCTGGGCTAATATAATCATGCATGCTGGCAGCGGTCGAACTTTTAGATCCAGCTAGCTTGTTGTTAGCTACGCTAGCGGTGGATAGTTTGCTGGACTCGTGTTTTCTTCTTTCTGCACCTTCACATCACTCTACAGTATCTATACACTTATGGTACCTTGTCCGCAGAATGTCTCCTTGTAGCAAACAACTCCCTTTAATATATGAAAATGTGTCGGTTGAATATCAGAGCTCCCGCCATCTTGAACACATCCTCATCAAGGAAAACGTGGCCGAGTTGGTGACGTCATGTCCACGTATTTACCAGCAGCCACCACCAGGTGAATTTTTAACTACGTATAACTTTCCAGTACTACCAAAAGAATTTGCATAACATAAATCTATTTTATTTTAAAATTGGTTTGACAGAGGAATAGTTCATGTACATCAGTTATTCAACAAAGACGGCAACACTTACTCTTACAGTGAATTTTTAACTACGTATAACTTTCCAGTACTACCAAAAGAATTTGCAATTGTCTTTGATGCAATTCCATCTGGTGTGAAAATGTTGATGTCAAATCCTGTACACAACAGCACAAACTATTTAACTGAAGAATTATTCATTGGTAACTCTGACCCTTTTTTAAGTGAAAAAACAAATAACAAATGTATTAGAGAATTAATAATTAGAGAATGTATTAGTAAACCTGCTTCTATATTCTTCTGGGATAATTTATTTAATGATATCTGTTGGAAAGATGTTTGGTTGTTACCTAGAAAATACTTTATAACTAATAAGATTCGAGAAGTATCCCTAAAGATTCTGCATAAATGTTATCCTGTAAACTATATAATCTCCAAGTACCGTCCAAACGTAGACCCAATGTGTTCACTCTGCCACAGCTCTGAGGAGACCATCATCCATCTCTTCTGGGACTGTTCTCATACTCAGGTGTTCTGGAAAGACATTTTCATGTATGTAAATAGAAAGTTAGAAATTGACCTACCATTTGACGCTAAAATTATACTGTTTGGTTTCTTTTGTCCAAATATTTCAAGTGAGAAAGTTTTTGTTGTAAATTTAATACTACTCTTAGCCAAATTTTACATCCACAGTTGTAAATTCTCCTTGCTAAAACCTAGATTTATAGTGTTTTCTAATTATATTTCCTCTTACTTAGCTACTTTAAAGTACTGTACTAATGCCAAAGCTTTAAAAACTAAAACAATCTGTAACGAATTTCTGTTGTAAGCTGCCCAAGACACATTTTTGTTTTTGTTTATGTGCCTTTATTCTCTTTTGTGCTATGCATGCCTTAAGTCTCGAGCCATGTTTGACATTGTAAGTTTTTTTTTGTACTTGTTTTTTCTTAAAAGACCTAGCCTGGTCCTCGCCTTCCTGCACAGCTCCGCTCAATTCTCATTTCCCTTCACTGCACAGTCTGGGACTTGTCCCATAGACAACGATTTCTCCGGTAGGTTTTGACCGGACCAATCAGAGAACAGAAGGCGGAGTTTTGAACGACGTCGACTGACGTCGTCATTCAAAATGGCTGCCGCCACGAAGGAATTTTCATCAAAACAAGGTAAAAAACTATTATTTCTCTGCTGATAAAAAATATATTTTATAGCTGACGTTATATCAGAAGTGTTCCTGAGCTTAACAGTTCTTAAATCAATTCACGAAATGGTCAAAATCTGCTGGATTTAAATAGTTTCGGTTTGATATTTTCCAAACAGCCTCGGGTGCGCTACGAAAATAAATGATAAAAAATCGAATTTTATCCCAAATGTTTCATCTAGGCCAACAGTCAGTAAATTAAAGACATATAATTACACACTGGTGGCAGAAAAAATATCCACCGAGTGGTTTCTGAGCAATTTATCTGAATAGCCTGGACCTCGCCAGGCCAAACTAACAAAACTCCACCTTCTGTTCTCTGATTGGTCCATTCAAAAATCTAACGGAGAAATCGTTTGTCTATGGGAGAGATGCCAGACCCTAGTCCAAAGCGAAGTGAAGGACATGGGTCTGGTTCCAACCAGGCTAGTTTTTTCTATTAAAAAAAAAAAAAAAAAAAAAAAAACACCAGGGGGCGTCGTCACTACACAAACAAAAGGAACCTGGAGTTTCGACAAAGATTAAAAGAAACATTTCTAATAACTACTAGATAAACTTTTCTGCGAAACAAGAAAAATATTATAAACATATAAATTCACTAAACAACAACCCTGTTACTTGACACTGGTGGTTTGCAAACAACAATTTGGTGCATTACCACGTGAGGAGGTGGACTGAAACAATGCAAACAAACAAATAAATTAATTAAAGTAATTAATTAATTAATTAATGCTAAATAACCATTCTGTCAAACAAACAATCTGTTTCAGATATTGCATTAAAACCTGAGCACCATTATCTTTTGAATTGTGCAATAATTCAACTGTATCAAATCTTTCTTTGATTTCAGTGAGACTGTTCATCAGTTGACTTCTTTCATGTTGTAAGAGGGGGTGAAGAGATGACACAGGAGACAGGCTGCAGAACTTCACCTTTTAATCAACTCCTACTAAACTGGCGGGAACCCGCCCAACACTGCTTTATATACCCACATAACATCCGGTCCTCTGGACCTTTCACAATAAAAGCATCCTGTAATACATTCGGTCCACTGGGTGTGAGTAGAGCCCCCTAGTGGTCCACCACACACGCCCCCCCAGAACACCCAGTAAGGTCCATCACTAGTCCCGCATTTTAGGTTTGATCAAACGACCAGAACGGCTGAACCTGGGCCCTGCAGAACCAGTCTGATGAAGTGGAGGGCTACGAGGAGGGTCTGCAGAAGATTCGGGCTCCAATGGACGTTGAGAGTTTCCGGAAGAAGGACCGCCGTCCGTTAATAATGTGGATGGAGGTCTGCCTCTGCGAGGAGCTTGGGCCGTAACAACCTGATCATCTGACATAACATGAGCTGGTTTAAGCCTATCAATACAGACAGTCTCAGTACGACCCCCTAAATCCAAAATGAAATGTTTCGGACCTGGTTGAAGAACTCGAAACGGTCCATCATACAAAGGCTGTAGTGGTGTCCTGTGTGCATTGTGTTTGACAAAAACAAATTTAGAGGACTCCAGACTCTTAGGGACAAATGACTGCGGTAAACAATGGTGTACCGGACCGGGGACACGAAAAGGGGCCTCCTGAGGTGAAAGATGGAGCAACGGTGGAGCGAACTGTGGTGAGGGTACCTCAGGTAAAAACTCACCGGGGACGCGCACAGGCTGACCGTAAACCATTTCAGCCGGGGAAGAGCTCAGGTCTTCTTTGGTTGCGGTACGCAACCCCAACAAAACCCAGGGAAGGCGGTCAATCCAGTTGTCACCGGTCAATGCAGCACGAAGTGCAGCTTTCAATGACCTGTGAAACCGTTCACACAAACCATTAGCTTGGGGGTTGTAAGCGGTGGTCCTGTGAACGTTAGTCCCCAGACCCTTGGCCATGGTAGACCAAAGCTCCGAAACAAACTGCGGGCCCCTGTCCGATGTAATGTCTGAAGGGGGGCCGAAACGTGCAACCCAGGTAGACAAAAAGGCCCGGGCCACCACTGCAGATGTTGTGGACGTCAGAGGAACCACCTCTGGCCACCTGGTGGTCCGGTCTATCATAGTCAGCAGATGAGTAAAACCCTGTGATGGAGGCAGAGGGCCTACTAGGTCTACGTGCACATGATCAAACCGCCGACTTGGGATGGGGAAAGGTTCCAACGGTGCTTTGGTGTGCCTGTTAACCTTAGCACGCTGGCATGGAACACACGCTGCTGCCCACTCCTTAACTGCTTTACGCAGACCGGGCCAAACAAACTTTGAGCTGACCAGTTTCACAGAGGCTCTAACACCTGGGTGAGAAAGGGAATGTAAGGAGTCAAAAACGCGGCGTCGCCATGAAACTGGAACCAGGGGGCGGGGCCTGCCCGTAGATACGTCACAGAGCAGGAGAGGACCTCCGTCATTCACCCGCCTTTCCTCCAACTCGAGGCCTGTGGGGCCGGATTGGAGCTCGAGTATTTCTGCGTCGCTACGTTGGTCCGCAGCCATAGCAGAAAAATCGATGCCAACGTACACGGGAGCGATCAGCACCCGGGAGAGACAGTCAGCCACCACATTGGATTTTCCAGCCACGTGCTGAATGTCTGTAGTAAATTCAGACACCGCTGCGAGGTGGCGTTGCTGGCGAGCAGACCAGGGGTCAGAAATTTTTGACATAGCAAACACCAGGGGTTTGTGGTCAACGTATGCAGTGAACTGGCGGCCTTCCAGGAAAAACCTGAAATGGCGTGTAGCCAGGTAAAGCGCCAGCAACTCTCTGTCAAAAACACTGTATTTCAGCTCATTGTCCCGCAGCGTACGGCTGAAAAATGCAAGCGGCTGCCAAACCCCGGAAACCTGCTGTTCTAACACAGCCCCCACCGCAACATCAGATGCGTCGGTTGTTAAAGCTATTTGCGCCGCTGGGGATGGATGGGCCAAAAGGGCAGCAGTGGCCAGTGCAGCTTTAGCATCACCAAATGCCTGTAGGCGTTCTGGTGTCCAGTCCACGCTGTCGTTGGGCTTTTTCTTTTTCAGCGCTCCATAGAGCGGACGCAGCAGTTGTGCTGCCCTGGGGAGGAAACGGTTATAGAAGTTAACCATTCCCAAAAACTCTTGTAGCGCTTTAACAGACTGGGGCTGTGGGAAATCTGACACCGCCTGCACTTTGTTTGGTAACGGGACGGCGCCACTTGCGGAAATGCGGTGGCCCAAAAAGTCAATGACTGGCAGCCCAAACTGGCATTTCGCTGTGTTTACAATCAGGCCATGTGCTGCCAGGCGCTGAAAAACCTCACGGAGGTGGGACAGGTGCTGCTCAGCCGAGCTGCTAGCCACCAGGATGTCGTCCAAGTACACAAATACGAAGGACAGACCCCTTAGGACTGAATCCATCAACCGCTGAAATGTTTGTGCTGCACCTTTAAGACCAAAAGGCATGCGCAAAAACTCAAACAGGCCGAAAGGCGTGATAACAGCGGTCTTAGGGACATCCTCCACATGCACAGGAACCTGGTGGTATCCCCGTACTAAATCTACTTTAGAAAAAATGGAGGTCCCAGCCAGGTGCACTGAAAAATCCTGGATGTGGGGGATGGGATAACGATCGTTCTCTGTGATGTTATTGAGGCGGCGGAAATCTCCACATGGCCGCCATTTGCCATCTGCCTTGGGCACCATGTGGAGGGGGGAGGCCCACGGACTGTTTGAGCGTTGCACGATGCCTAAACGCTCCATGTTAGCAAACTCTTCCTGTGCGATTGCTAACTTAGTAGCATCGAGGCGGCGTGCACGTGCGAACACCGGGGGCCCCGTTGTGGGAATATAATGTTCGACCCCATGTTTTGTGTTTGTGGTTGCAAAATCAGGAACAGTCAGCGAGGGAAACTCAGACAATAAACGCTGAAACACATCACCCGAAGCTAAAAAGTTAGCATGCATTAAAGGCCCAGCTCCTCGCGTCTTACAAGGCAGTGACGAAAAAGACACAGCGTCGATCAAACGTCTGTTAGCAATGTCAACAAGGAGCCCGTGAGCACAAAGAAAATCAGCCCCTAAAATAGGGACCGAGCTAGCAGCTACCACAAAGTTCCACCGGAAGTCCCGTTCATGGAAACGCACAGTCACCAACCTTTCGCCAAACGTCTTGACGGGAGAGCCATTCGCCGCGGTCAGCTGTGGGCCGCAGCCTTCAGCCAACCTGTCGGAGCCAGTCGGGGGGACGAGGCTCCTCTGCGACCCCGAGTCCACGAGGAACCGCCTCCCTGACTTCGAGTCCTCGATGAAAAGCAGCCTTTCCTTCTCGCCAACGGCCGCGACTGCTAGCGGCTGCTGGCGGTCTCGTTTCCCTGCGGCTTGAAGCTGCACGGCGGAACACACCGTCGTGCTTTGGCGCCAAAACGCGTGTGGTAGAAACACAGCGCGGGACCTGCCCGCCTGCGGCTAGCGACTCCTGCCACCACCGCTGGCTCGTCCGGCGCTGTGTGCGTCGCTTGAAACTCGGGCGCTGCTGGAGATCCAGGGACCACTGCCTGTACCTCGAAGGTCCTCGCGGTTAGAATGATGCGGTCGGCTTCTTCGGCTAGCGAGCGGTAGTCTTTCTCCTGCAGGAACGGGGAGTTGGCCAGTGCGGTTCGCACCGGAGCTGGAAGCTGGCGGAGGACAAGGTGGCGGAAGAGGAACTCGCAGTCGTCTGATCCCCGCAAGGACAACATGCTCTCCACGAGCTCGAGAGCTGTCCCGTCACCCAAACCGGAGAAGGAAAATAGTTTCTCAGCGCGCTCCGCCTCTGAGAGTGTGTAGCGCCGCAGAAGGAGCTGCTTGAGGGCGTCGTATTTTCCTTGTGCTGGAGGGTTTTGTAGCAGGCTCATTACCCGCTGGGTTGTCAGCGGATCCAGCGAAGCAACCACATGGTGGTATTTGGTGTCGTCAACAGAAATCCCGCGAAGAGCAAACTGTGATTCGATGTGAGCGAACCAGGACTGGGGCGCGTGCAGCCAGAAGTCCGGGATTTTAACGGCCACCGAAAAAGCGAGCGGGGCCGCCTGTGTAGGTTCCACAGCCGTGGACAGCTGAAGAGAGCTGGCTGAAGCGTCAGGTGTCGACATATTCAGTTCACGACGGGTCACCAGTGTAAGAGGGGGTGAAGAGACGACACAGGAGACAGGCTGTAGAACTTCACCTTTTAATCAACTCTTACTAAACTGGCGGGAACCCGCCCAACACTGCTTTATATACCCACATACATCCGGTCCTCTGGACCTTTCACAATAAAAGCATCCTGTAATACATTCGGTCCACTGGGTGTGAGTAGAGCCCCCTAGTGGTCCACCACAATATATATATATTATATTATATATATATTATATATATATATATTATATTGTATATATATATATATATATATATATATATATATATATATATATATATATATATATATATATATATATATATATATATATATATATATATATATATATATATATATATATATATATTTATATATACACACATTGATGATGGTGGAGTACACTACTTTGGACAAAACTGAAAGTGGCATGCATCCTAAAAAATCTGCGCCGCTCCATTGTCCCAGTTGATCAACAAGTGTGTTCCAAACTCTAAAACATTTGTAATATAAACTTAACAATATGTAATCAATCAATTCCAATCAAAATATCAAAGCAACTTTATTTAAATACTGTAAATGTTACATGTCAATAAAATTGTAACAGTTTTAAAAAATGAAAGATTGGTTATGTATGAAATATGAACTTAAAATATCATCACTGGAATCTTAACCTGTTGTTCCAAAACATGTAACAATAATTATAGCTCAGGTAAAAATGCTGACCTGTAGAACATTTCTACATTTTTCACTGCTTCTGTAAAGAACTCACCATCAGACACAATCCTCTGTGAATAAAGTCATCTGACCCAGAACTAAAGTTCTTTAGTTTGTAGCAGGTCGCTTTTGTAAAAGAGTCCACGAGGCTCAATGAGATTTACCTGACTAAATAAAGGTTGAATGAAAAACACCATGAAGTCACAGTACCCCTGCTCCGTCACAAACTGAGCTTGTTTGACATCTGCTGAGTTCATAGGACCTGTTTGTGTTGTCAATGCAGGACTGTTTTTTTTTTTTTACTGAGGCACCGAGGACATCTTTGGCACAATGTGGACAAGGTGCAGGAGAGCAGAGCATCAGGAGAAGCTCTGAGGTCTGTTCGGCTGCAGTTGATGTGTAGTCTGGAGTCACAAGATCAGATCCTGATGCAGCAGTTCAGCGATGGCTTCATATGTCTGGCTGGCTGTTTTCACTGCCCCATCTGACAAACAACACAAAATTATTGTTATAATCTCCTCTAAACATCATTATCCTTTGCTTTTATCTGTAATTTTCAAAGTTTGGAGTGTTTCTGTCATGGCATACTTGCTTTACAGTGCAGTGACTTGTCCCATCCTTCTCCAAGGACACCCACGGCTAGAGGATCTTTACACAGGAACTGACTGATTAACCTGAAATGATACACATTAATACAGGCCTATAGGCCTAAGTGACAAATTTATGGATTTTTCCCCATATTTATAAACCATTTTTGGACTGAGATATGACCGTTTCCATTTATTCTGACTGAACCAAAACAAACCAAAACCAAAAACAGAAAGTACTGTAGATAGCAGCAGTAACATGTATGGCATGAAGTTGGCGGTTGTATCACGTAATATGAAAACGTGGCTATAATGATAAATTCAAAAAAGTTCAAGACAAAAACAACTGGACTTTATTTATTATACTATACTTTAGACTATTTTTTCCTTCCTTGCACTTTTTAGAATTTACCATGTCCTGGATGACTGAGAATCTTCACTCGCTATTAATGACCCAAACGTCCTGCCATACATAACATTCTGCTCTGCTTCGAACCTTGAAAACAGCTGCCAACTCGGCGAATTTGACCATTAAAGTGCATTTATTAAGCAAATGATAGACTCAAACACACCTCCTCTGCTACAATTTCGAGCTAACAAATATTGTTTATGTGATTTTCTTGTTATATTTCAGAGAAACGAGCCGTTCCGCCATCTTTTTTTTCTTTTTCTAAAAGCCTCTCGGCTGTTGCCTGAAGTCAGTCTCTGAAACGGTCTTTCCGCAGTCCAAAAAAGCTAAGAAACAGTTGCATGACTCACTGGAAATATGCTTAAAGTTAGAAAACACTCACCTGCGCAGACACCTCTTGAAAAATCTTTTCATTGCACGTCACTCCATCCAGCTCCCTCTGAATATTTTCATCGGCCAGCAAATACAGAAAAGCCTGAACCTCCGCGTTTGACCACGGTTGTGACATAATTATTAGCCTGTGTTAATTCTCAAAAATGTGCTCCTCCAACTTGTTGTTCTAGAGTTTGGCGGGATGGCAGTTTGCATTTCCTGGAAGACTGAATCTTCTTCTTCTTCTTCTTGGTGGATTGCAAACAACGTTCAGGTGCATACCGCCACCTACTGGAGAAGACTGAATCTCCGCCCTCCGACCTAGGAATACGCCCCCTGACCAATCAGTGACCACACTGTGCTGATGTCATAACTGGACCCTAAAGAACTGGACCTTTGTACCTCAGTGAGGCAGGCACCAAAAAAGGTCTGCTTTCACGTGAACAGGACCCTGTGGGTACACTCCATAACTAGTTGTTAACTAGTTACGAACGAGCACGAACGAGCGCGAACAGGCCCTGTGGATAAATGGCAGCCATTAAAGAACCTGACTTTCCCTCTGCCTCCTCTGCCAACTGATCTGCATCTTTTTGCAGAGAATTGCACACCTCTTGTAGAACTTTTCTCTTTTTTTCAGCTCTTCTAACTCAGCTTCAGCACTTATGCCCATCGAGGCTACCCTCATCTTTTTTTTTTACAAAATGTACAATAAGCCTCGCGGTTATTCTCGGCGACAGGCCTCAGCCATTCTTGAAAATCAGGCATCTCCAACCAGGTGTCAGAAAACTTGCATTTACCCATTGTTCTCACGGTCTCGCGGCAACTTACTCGAACACACAGACTCAACTTGGAGATAAAGCAGCCGCGCATGCGCACAAGATAGGCCTAGCCGTAAAAGCTGTTGTAACCTGACACTAAATTTGTGCGAAGCAGTTTCCGAATCCTCTGCGGTGAGGAAAACAAATATTAATCATACATACTTTTTGCTATCAAATTATTTAAAGCTAACCGCAAAAAAAAAAAAAATAATACCTCATCAAATTGCTTTCAAGACTTTTTAATACTTTTCAAGACCCTTAATTTTCCCAAAATTAATTTATCAACTTTTAATAACTTTCAAGACTCCGCGGACACCCTGAAATAAATAAAAAGTTAATAAGATTATGATTTTGAATAAAAAAAGATTATTTAGATAATTTTGATTTGATGTTTATTCATTCATTTTAAAAGAACAATACAAAACAGTTTCATCAGATACAAGAATACAAGTAGGATCAAATGAAATGAGCAGAAAGAAGATGAAATCTTATTATATCTGCCCCTTATTTCACAGTTTGTTCAAACAATGATAACCTTCAAACTACATCACAAAATGAATAATTCTACTTAATTTTTCTAACTGTAATACACAAACTACATCACAAAATGAATAACTCTACTTAATTTTTCTAACTGTAATACACAAACTACATCACAAAATGAATAACTACTTAATTTTTCTAACTGTAATACATAAACACACTAAGTTACATCATATATACTCTGATGCATGCTCAATAATCCAGGTAGAAAAATCTAAAAAAGCTAAGTCTGGTCCTCTGGACATTCAAAAAATAAAACAAAACAAAGCAAAAAAAATGTAGAAACGTTTCGTCTTTCGTCCGAAAGACTTCCTCAGTCTGAGTTGCTGTATTCAGCTCAGTCTTATAAATAGCACCCTCTCACAGTGTTGCACAACCAGTTGGCTGATGACAGCCTGAAACCAGTTGCTCACATGATCAAGGAGGGCCATCAGCCTAACAATGGATCATTAGCACCCTGATGGTTGCTTGCTATTCACAGAGGGCTGAGTGATACTAGCAATAACAGCATTGTAAGAGGGAGACAGTTGAACCCGGAGGCCTCCACCCCGGTTTAATGATGGATGGTTTCTTTTCACAAAGATGGCCTCCTTTCCAGGACTCTGTATCACAGAGCAGACAGCGTCCCCACTAACTTAGGAGCCAGACAGAAGGAGAAATCACACACAAAACAAGCTCTAGGGAAATGTGGATATCCTAACTGGGCCTTCCTGAAAGCAGAGAAGAAACCCAAACAGGACTCCAGCCAACCATCAGGTGAAAAGAAGGAACCCAGACCCAGACCAGTGGTCATTCCGTATGTTGCGGGAGTTTCAGAGACATTGAGACGTTTATTCTCTAAACACAACGTCCCAGTGGCTTTTAAACCCCAAAATACATTACGGCAAAGACTGGTTCATCCCAAAGATCCAGTCCCCCGGCACAAACAGAGTAATATTGTGTATGCTGTTCAGTGTCAGGAGGGCTGTGATCAGTCTTATATCGGGGAAACTAAACAGCCACTGGCCAAAAGGATGGCCCAGCACAGAAGATCAACATCATCAGGTCAGGACTCTGCAGTCTACACTCATCTCCACGCCAGCGGTCACTCTTTCAAGGATGAAGATGTTCACATCCTTGATAGAGAGGAACGATGGTTTGAGAGAGGAGTAAAGGAGGCCATCTTTGTGAAAAGAAACCGTCCATCATTAAACAGGGGTGGAGGCCTCCGGGTTCAACTGTCTCCCTCTTACAATGCTGTTATTGCTAGTATCACTCAGCCCTCTGTGAATAGCAAGCAACCATCAGGGTGCTAATGATCCATTGTTAGGCTGATGGCCCTCCTTGATCATGTGAGCAACTGGTTTCAGGCTGTCATCAGCCAACTGGTTGTGCAACACTGTGAGAGGGTGCTATTTATCCACCTCTTTCGCCAAAAGCTCATGTAAGCCGCCATGACAGTCCGGTGCCGCCCCCTCCCGGTAGTAAACTTCCGCCGGAAGTCCTGTAGTGTTTGGTTTGCTGTGAAAAACAAGCCGGGACACCAGTTTATTTCCTCTCGTTTTTTTTAATTTTTGGGGTTGTTTCTTGCTGGGTTAGAGGGTGTTACAGCCAGGTATACGTTTGAGCAACGCGCTGTTGTAAACGTGAAGGATCTACGTCCATCGGAGGAGCTGACAGCTGCTCCTTCCTCTGTCTGACTCAGCCTCGGACCTGCTCTCGAAGACGTCGCGCTCCGATCAACTTTAGTTCGGTAAACAAAATATTCTATATAAATCATTTTGTGAAACCATGTCAGAACAATATCGGAGTATAACCGTCTGTTTAGTAGCTGTTTTTTTTTTTTTTCATGATTTAGCGTCTGTACTGCTGTGATAATGCTGTGGTTAGCTTAGCATGTAGCTACTTTAAAGGCTAACTTCCAGACGGTAACACTCACAACAAAGTGCTGGTTCTTGAGCCTGGACTTTTTTTTTGGCTGTGTTATTTTAGTTAAACTGTTATTTAGCTGGTTATATGATTGAGACAGTTTACACATCTTTTTTCAAAGACAGACCGTGTCAACAATGACTAGGCCTCAAAACCTGACCCGTCATTAAACCAGAGTTATTAAAGCACATTTAAAATAATGATGTAAATTAAAGAGGAGAAAAGTGCACATGAAGCTACATTTGTACTAAAATGTGAGTAAATAAAGAATTTACTTAACAAATCTGTCATTAAATAATATAACTGTGTGTTGCACACGTGTTTATACAGTATTATTTATATTTATTTATATTATTTAATGACAGATCTGTTAAGTAAATGCTTTATTTACTCATTTTAGTACTAATACTGTACTGTACACACTGTCTATGACAAGACAAGTTTTCTTTTTCTACTTTACAGAAGACTGAAGCCACGAGATCCATCCAGAGATAAGATCCTACATTAAGTAAATGCTTTATTTACTCATTTTAGTACTAATACTGTACTGTACACACTGTCTATGACAAGACAAGTTTTCTTTTTCTACTTTACAGAAGACTGAAGCCACGAGATCCATCCAGAGATAAGATCCTACATTAAGTAAATGCTTTATTTACTCATTTTAGTACTAATACTGTACTGTACACACTGTCTATGACAAGACAAGTTTTCTTTTTCTACTTTACAGAAGACTGAAGCCACGAGATCCATCCAGAGATAAGATCCTACATTAAGTAAATGCTTTATTTACTCATTTTAGTACTAATACTGTACTGTACACACTGTCTATGACAAGACAAGTTTTCTTTTTCTACTTTACAGAAGATTGAAGCCACGAGATCCATCCAGAGATAAGTTTGTACACCTGGGTCCAGTCTCAGATCGTACACCTGGGTCCAGTCTCAGATCTACACCTTGGATTCCTGTGGAGTTGGCTGAAATCGGACAGTTCCACATGAAGAGAAATCTGTTCAGTTTGCTGGTCTCCATCATTGCTTGTTGAATTGGTTTTGATCTTTATTCTGTGCCAATTCATTTTCATTAAGACAACACCACCCACAGTTGTCATATTGTACACTATTCAGTTTCAACTGTTTTAAATGTATAATTATAGCTTTTATTCTGAACTTTGTCAGTCTCCTGGGTGATCAAAACTTATAAGCAAAATGAATGTTTTTTTGCTTTGCACATGTGAATAAAAACACTGGCCTAAGAACAATCAAGACCTTTAGTTTTTATTTATGTGTATTACAATGAGTAGTATGGGTGACATCACAATGAAACTACTTCACATTATTAGACATTGAACAGTGTATTTTAATTATTGAAATAACAACAAAAAGAACAAATGTAAATGAACAGCAGATTTATTTATAGAAGATTTTAACTGGTTTGTTGCTGTGTGTACGACTGCACAAAACTTCTGGACGAAGTCAAGTTTCCATCCATGTCCTGGGAGTCTGCTGGTGATTGAAGATTCTACGACCGGACAGAGTACCTTAACACAGAAATTTTTAGATATGGAGTAAATAATTTCTATGTTTCTCTTTTGTATATAATATACCATGAATGTTTTTGTTGAAAAGCTTATGTAATAGTGTATGTATGAGATCAACTGAAAAATGACTTCTTTTTTTGTTTTATTCAACCACAATGTAACAGGTTCTTCTTTAAATGGCAACACATCAAAACAATGTACATATTTCATATTATCTTGTCTTTGAATATTGCAGAAAATATATAACTACTTTATCAACTTGTTAAGCATGTGTTTCAACTTTGTACATTTCAATTGTGACATTTTCAACAAATTTTATATTAAATGTATGCTTCCATTCACAGCACAGACTTGAACTCTGACTATTAATGTCTGGCTGTGATCTAAATATTCTGATATAAGTGATGTACCTTCCACAGTGTCCAGTCAGCCTGTCCGTGAGCAGTGAGATGAGACGTTATCTGTGCTTCAGCTGTCACTGCTCAGTGACAGCTGAAGCACAGATAACGTCTTATCTTCGCAGTTAACGTCTTATCTTCGCAGCTTCTTAAAACATCCTTGGAATCTATCCATCCTCTTATGTGCTTCCATTTACGTGAGGTAAAGGAAACTTTTGTGTAAATAAATAAATCGCTAGCAAGTATGTTTCCCCACAAACGTAAACAAGAGCGCGGGACCGCGGGCGGAAGTACACTCCCGGCTTCCGCTATGAATTATGGGTAGTGCCGCGAAAACGAAAATAAGGTGGATAAATAGCACCCTCTCACAGTGTTACACAACCAGCTGGCTGATGACAGCAGAAACCAGCTGCTCACATGATCAAGGAGGACCATCAGCCTAACAATGGATCGTTAGCACCCTGATGGTTGTTTGCTATTCACAGAGGGCTGAGTGATACTAGCAATAACAGCATTGTAAGAGGGGGACAGTTGAACCCGGAGGCCTCCACCTCTGTTTAATGATGGACGGTTTCTTTTCACAAAGATGGCCTCCTTTACTCCTCTCTCAAACCATCGTTCCTCTCTATCAAGGATGTGAACATCTTCATCCCTGAAAGAGTGACCGCTGGCCTGGAGATGAGTGTAGACTGCAGAGTCCTGACCTGATGATGTTGATCTTCTGTGCTGGGCCATCCTTTTGGCCAGTGGCTGTTTAGTTTCCCCGATATAAGACTGATCACAGCCCTCCTGACACTGAACAGCATACACAATGTTACTCTGTTTTTGCCGGGGGACTGGATCTTTGGGATGAACCAGTTTTTGCCGTAATGTATTTTGGGGTTTAAAAGCCACTGGGACGTTGTGTTTAGAAAATAAACGTCTCAATGTCTCTGAAACCCCTGCAACATATGGAATGGCCACTGGTCTGGGTTCCTTCTTTTCTTTTCCTTCTTTCATAAAAAGAAGAACTTTACTGGTGCGGAGATTGAAGTTCTGCTCTCCTTGATCGAGAAAAGAAAATCTGTCCTTATTAGCAGCGTCACTCATGGGAGTAAATGACCAGCTAAAGCCAAAGAATGTTTGTTTATAATAAATGTGGACCTTAAAAAATAGACATGTCCTGGTGGCTCACTGGGTAACGCATTGCGCCGGTAGGTGCTCCTCACCTTATCTAGACCTCGTGGGTTCGATTCCCACAAGTTATGACTATTTTTTTTCCTTCTTTCTTTAGATTATTTATTCAATCCAGATTAAAAAGACTTTATGCTTTATTTCTTGTTGTATTGTAAATAGTTTACTTGTGTTTTTTAAATCTGGAATGAATTAAAAGAAGAAAAAAAAAATGTTGTCCCATGTGGGAATTGAACCCATAAGCTTCGGAACTGCGACGCAATGCTAATCTCACTGAGCTATCTGACTTCTATGACTGAAATAGGAGGAGGTCAACCTAAAGTCTGCGTTACCGAGACAAATTAAACTTAAATTAATTCATAATTTAAGTTGGTTTTAGTTTGAGATCTTCATATTAATATTGTAGTGTTAGAAAACGGCATTGATAACAAATTGATTTTAATTTAAATACTTTAATCCGTTAGTCATTATTACATTTAAAATTATAATTCGACTTCAAACTAACCTATTGTCAAAAACAATTGTGGTGCGTGATTTTTTTAAACTCTAAATATTTTCTAAATAACGAAATATGAAGTTATTAGTGAAGTAATTCCGTCTGGATAACAGCAGACTGTCTGCTCGTAAAATATACGACAGGTCCGGACCACTCGTAAATTTTGTTCGTATCTGAAAAGAATCTTAGGATACGAAAACATTGTTGAATGCCACAAATGATCCTAAATCACTCGTACGCACAGTTTAAGAACAAATCTGTGCGTACGAACGGTTCTTGCATGAGGCCCATTGAACCGGAAATATCCGACTATTTTTT
>JBBPBX010014147.1:0-28743 GCA_038048925.1 Garcialebias charrua
AATCTCTGACAAGTTTGATGTTTCACAGTCATCAGCACACAGGAATATTCTGGAAATGCTTGACACGCTCTGCACAATGGGACAAACATTCATCACCTGGCCCAGTGCTTGTGAAAAAGCTTCATCTGCTGCAGCTTTTGGCCGCATATGTCGCGTGAATGATGTAATCGGTGCAATCGACGGATGTCATATTAGGATACAGCGGCCACCGATACGAGGGGATGACTACATCAACCGCAAGTCCTATTTCTCCATCCTTCTTCAGGGTATTGTTGATGAGAGTGGGAGATTTATTGACATTTTTGCAGGACCACCTGGACGTGTTCATGATGCTCGGATGCTGAGGTCATCAGACTTCTTTGCAGAATGGCAGGATAAGATGGGCAACTATCAGTTGCTAGGAGACAGTGCTTACATAGGTGAAGCATTTCCCTTTATTTTAACACCCAAGCGCGACAATGGTGCTCTAAGTGAAGCAGACAAGCAACGTAACGCTGAAATCAGCCGTGGAAGGGTGATTGTGGAGCAAGCCTTCGGATGTTTGAAGTGCAGGTGGAGACGGCTTCGTGACGTGCAGAATACCAGAACTGATGTGGTGGTGAAGATCATAGTGGCTGCCTGCATCCTCCACAACTTGGGACGTGGGCCATCACAAATTTGTCAGCAGCATGCAGGCGAGTGCCCCAGGGAGGATGATGATAATGAATAACTCCTTAGAATTCCGGTGTGTAAAAGAAAAAAATAATAGGTAGTATGTTGTTTTGCGTCTTCCTACATTAGTGCAGTTGTTCATGACAAAACTGTCTGTATTAATGTACTTAAGTCTGCTATAATGAAGCTTAATAAACATTTTTCTTTAAATACACCATTCTGTCTTTGAGTTGTGACAAAAGTTTAAACCGATGGGTTGCAACAATTACATAAATATTATTACTGCCTTACTCAAGGCTCATATTGCTTTAAGTATCTGTCAGAACTGCACGTGTCAACACGTTTCCAAAAATAAATTAGTAATGTGAACATAGCAAAATTCTAGGGAAACGTACCTTTTGTGTATTGTAGGGTAATAAAATGTTACACGGTTTGCTCTGTAGCTAGTAATGCAAAATAGTTTCAATACTATTAAACTAGTTTATACAAAATAGTTTCAATACTATTAAACTAGTTTATACAAAATAGTTTCAATACTATTAAACTAGTTTATACAAAATAGTTTCTATTTTAACCTTTGCAAGCAAATAGTTCATACTGAAAACAAATCTCAGTTGTCTGAAAGTTTCAGTTTTAATTACAAAATGTGCAACAGAACAGCATTTTCATAGAGTGTAATACTGCTGTAGTAGTTTTCCATATTATAAAAAGTTTCACCAACACCAAAAACACCAACCATTAACAACCATAATCATAAAATGAAATAGAGTGTAATACTGCATAGTAGTTTTCTATAGTATAAAAGTATAAAAAGTTTCACCAACACCAAAAACACCAACATTTTTCAACCATAATCATAAAATGAAATACAGTGTAATACTGCATAGTAGTTTTCCATAGTATAAAAGTATAAAAAGTTTCACCAACACCAAAAACACCAACATTTAAGAAACATAATCATAAAATGAAATAGAGTGACAATGTGAAAAACAATAAAAACTTCACAGTAATCTTCCGATCAAAGGCACTGAAAACCCAGTTTTTACTGGGCCAAACCTGAGCAAAATAAACAATGTGAAAAACAAAAAAACTTCACAGTAATTTTCCCATCAAAGGCACTGAAAACCATCCGTTTTTACTGGGCCAAACCTGTGCAAAATGAACATTGAAAATACAAAAAAAATTCACAGTAACTTCACCAAAAAAAAAAAACAAGAAGTTGTTTTGTGCAAAACAATAACAACGTTTACAGTACAGCTACATTTTCTGTAGCATCTGAGTCATCAGTGACTTGAAATCATCCTGGGATGATTTCATTAGCTCCTGGGTTGATTTCATTAGCTCCTGGTCTGATTTCATTTGCTCCTGGGTTGATTTCATTAGCTCCTGGTCTGATTTTATTTGCTCCTGGGTTGATTTCATTTGCTCCATCATGTCCTGATGTCGCCGTTGAGTGTTTTCCTCTGACTGGCGGAAGAACTCCAAAACCTCACTAGACCTTCGCTTGCGAGTAGTGGATGTTCCTTGTGGCGACAGAGTTTTTGGCTGTAAGTGTTCTGCGTCCGAGTCTGGCGTTTCAAATGGAGTGTTGGTGCTCCTACCCAAAGCTTCTGGTCGCCGAACAGTAACACCCTTAGCTGTGCCAACGACTGGGTAGGAAATGTCATGATGGTCTCCTATGAGTTCGTCCATTTCGTGGTAGAATTGGAACTTTATTGCCCCTCTGCCGGTTGTCTTCTGATTGTCCTTTACTCTTTTATAGGCATCAACAAGTGTTAGCCATTTCCTGGCCACTTTATCTGGATTAAAAGTCTCATGAAACTGCTCTGTGAGTTTAGCTGCAGCCTCAATCCACATCAATTTTTTGTTATTTTTTACCTTTCGGAGCCTGGCATTCAGCTCGGACAGGTTTCTTGGGAGTTCACCTTTGTCTTTTACATTCTCACGCATGTGTTCAATCAAGAACAGTGTCTGCTCTTTATTAAAACCGTCATTCACACGGATGGGGGACTCTGCGTTGCTGCTGGTTGATGGAGAGTCTTCACAGTTCTCTGAAAAAATCATTTTAAAAGAAAAAAACACAGTATTGTTAAACTCATTCTTCAGTAATTAGTTTGATTTGCATTAAAACTTATTTCTACTAAATCTTACCAGCTGTGCTGTCCTGTGCAGGTTGGATAAGCTCAACTTTCATAGTGAGGTTTGCATCAATGTACAAGCTGGACAAATCCCCTGCACTGCGATACAGGCTGCCAGAAAATGTTGTTCTCTGCTCATCAACAAACATGTTGTTGTCCTGGTCGAGGTAGACTAAAAACAAACAAAAACACACACTTACTACACAAATATACACGTCCTAACACATAAATATCATACAGGATTATAGAATGATTCTAAACACGGATCTTTGGAAACCAAATATATTTTTTTTACCACAGTTTAGTGCTAATTTATAGTCAGTTCAACAAGCAATGTGTGTTTAGTTCTGGGTTGCCTAACAAAAATAAGCCACAGCACCAAAGAAAACAAGGGTAAAAAATATATATTTTAAGATAAAATTCATAACTAATAGTTACTTTTTTAATGTGCTAAATAATAAAATACATTTGATTATTTCACAACAGTTCTGTAGTGAACTGTGTAACCGCCATGTGGTGAATGAAAGTCGCTGCCGCTGGCCTAAAGAACTGTGGTGATCCAAACAACGACAAAAACAGCCGTACGCCGCATGCCATGCAACTAAACACAGGTTTTTAATGTGATCTGTGTTCACAAGCATACGCTTAAGCTGTGTGTGTGATTAAAAAACACACAACAACATTTTAAAACTGTTATTTTAGTAAAAGTTAGTGAGTTCACTTACTGAGGACGCGAGTAGCCGCCATTTTGAATACGTCACTGGGATAAACTGGGGGCCGAAAAAATTGCCCCACTTCACGAATGGGAGTTTCCCACTGGAGCGGGCGTTCCAGTTAAAATCCACCACTGGGACCTTGGAAATTCCCACAATACGAGGTTACTGGAACGCAGCATTAGTTTCCCAGTCCTGCTCTGTGTCTTTAGTTAGTTAATTGTTCCCAGGTGCTTTGTGATTGCGTCCTGTCTGGTCTCTGTGTATATATAGCCTGCCTGTCAGTTAGTTCCTTGTGGTGTCCTCGTTGGGTATGCTGATCCAGTCTGTCCCGATCTGCCCTGTTCTGATCCAGTCTGTCCTGATCTCTGTGAAAGTGAGTTAAGCTGCCATGTCAGCTCTTTGATTTGTTATTAAAAGTATTTATGTTTATAATCCTTGAGTCTGACTCTTGTCTGCACCATTGGGTTCAAGCTTGCCTGTAAACCCTGACAGTAGGACACCACCTTAAAACATGAACCCAGCAGACAAGTATTGTTTGTCCAGATTCCCTTTTGAGGATTATTCAAGGCTCTGTGATACCGTCCAGAGATATGTGAACTCGGGCTCTTCCTGCAATCTGTTAAGGCCTTGTTATACTTGGGCCGTCGGCCCGTCGGATGTCTTTTACCCCCCGTTGAGTGAGCAAACATTGCGCAACTTTTGGCCGCACACCCGCTGTGATCCCCCGGTGCAAGCGCTTCGTGTACATAGCCCCCAAGCAGAACTCCGAGAAGCCGACGATGCGGCTCGCAGCGTGTGATTGGTTCAAAGTTTGTGGGCGTTTTTTGTTTTTGCTTTGACAGACATTTGAAGAGAAACTTGTCTGTACCGTGCGCCTCAGCACACTACCCAACACACACACACACACACCAAAGCATGTGCGCGCCTGCATGCACCCTTTAAAAGAAAGCAAACTCCGCTGTTAGACAACGAGTCCTGGTGGTCGAGTGGTTAAAATGTTGCGCTGCAACTCTAAAGGACGTGAGTTCGAATCATGGTTGAGTTTTTTTTTATTTTAATAATACGGTTATACGGGTACAGCGTGCAAAACTGTAACTAAAGCCTATTTTTATTTTACAGAAGAGAGCTTTTGCTTTGGTTTTGTGTGAGAAATCATTTAATATCTTATATTTTTTTATATATGTGATTGCTATTTGAATTGATTGTTAATTTTGTTTGAAGAAGGGGCAGAAATAATGAGATTTTTTTCTTCTTCTGCCTGCTTTCATTTCATGTATTGTTTTGTTTTATAATGTGGTTTTGTAAATAATTTTCTTGTGTTTTTACAATTTGAAATTAATAAATTCAATAAAAAAAATAAAAAAAAGTTGGAAGAGGGAGGGAAGAGGGAGGGATTTATTATAATTTATCCCCCACGTCTTGCCAAGTATAAACATTCAATGCGGTCGGTGACACACGTCAGTGCTGGGTTCACTCAACGGGGGTAAAAGACGTGAGACGCTAGTATAAACCCAGCTTTAGAGAGGTGGGAGGCCACCACAGCCATGTTTCATGAATATCTTTGTATTCCATGGTTAATTGACTCTCCTGGCATGGAGGAAATTCTGGACGAAGTACTGGAGGAGAAGCATTGGTTGGAGCCACTCATCCGACTTCAGGCAGTCAGTCCTAGTCCTCCACCAGATCTGGACTTTCCTGTTTTTAAGCCTGCAGCCACAAACAACCAGCAGCCTGCTACAGCAGCTACAACAGCTACCAGCCAGTTTTCAGCAGCTACAACAGCTACCAGTCAGCTTCCAGCAGCTCCAACAGCTACCAGTCAGCTTCCAGCAGAGGTCGCCACCGTGGACTTCTCACAGGCGGTAGGTGCCTCTGATTCATACCAAATTAACTCTATGCTCCAAGTTCTTGGCCTCACCTCTATCTCTCAGTATTCTTAGCTCCTGATTGAAATCAGAACAATGAAGGAAGCTACTCCAAACTCTGCTGCCAACTTAAATCTGTTAGCCTCACCAGAACCTACAGCACCAAAACCTGCAGCACCAGAACCTGCAGTGCCAGAACCTGCAGCGCCAGAACCTGCAGCGCCAGAACCTGCAGTGCCAGAACCTGCAGCGCCAGAACCTGCAGCGTCAGAACCTGCAGCGCCAGAACCTGCAGCGCCAGAACCTGCAGCACCAGAACCTGCTGCACCAGAATCAGTTGCAGTTAAGGCTTCTCACCGCTGCAGAAAAAGGGGTAGACGTGGGTCTCAAGCCCCCTCTCTGCCCGACTCGCCGACTGCAGGAGACGTCTCCTCGCCGACTGCAGCAGACGTCTCCTCACCGACTGTAGCAGACGTCTCCTCGCCGACTGCAGGAGACGTCTCCTCGCCGACTGCAGCAGACGTCTCCTCGCCGACTGCAGCAGACGTCTCCTCGCCGACTGTAGCAGACTCGACGGATGACTCCGCGCCTGCAGCAGACTCGACGGATGACTCCTCGCCTGCAGCAGACTCAACGGATGACTCCTCGCATGTTGCAGACTCGTTGGCTGTCGACGCTTCGGCTCCTGGTTCCAGCTCTGGTTCCAGCTCTTCGACTCCTGGTTCCAGCTCTTCGGCTCCTGGTTCCAGCTCTTCGGCTCCTGGTCCCAGCTCTTCGGCTCCTGGTCCCAGCTCTTCGGCTCCTGGTCCCAGCTCTTCGGATCCTGTCTTTACCGCCGAAGATTCTGCCGAAGGAGATCCCATCGCAGATCCTGATCCTGTGGCAGGCCGTCCAGAACTTGCAGCTCCAGCATCATTAGAGGGGTTCCAGGAGGGACCCCCTCACGTTTCCTAACCCGAGGGGTCCTTGGAGGGAGCCCCTCACGTTTCCTGTCTCGAGGGGTCCCAGGAGGAAGCCCCTCATGTTTCCTGTCCCGAGGGGTCCCAGGAGGGACCTTCTCATGTTTTCTGTCCCGAGGGGTCCTTGGAGGGAGCCCCTCACGTTTCCTGCTCCGGGAAGGTCCTGGAAAGCTCCTCCCACGGTGTCTCGAAGCACGAGGTCTCGCATTACGAGGTCTCGCAGCCAGAGGTCTTGCAGCTAGAGGTCTCACAGCCAGAGGTCTCACAGCCAGAGGCCTCGCAACCAGAGGCCTCCACACCGATGGAGGGTCTCCACATCAATGACGTCCGCTCACCTGATGTCTCGTCCAACTCGCCTGATGCCTCGACGTCTCCGGAGGGTCTCTGTACCGCAGACGTCTGCTCACCAGATGTCTCGCCCGACTTGCCTGATGCCTCGACGTCTCCGGAGGGTCTCCGTACCTCAGACGTCTCAACGTCTCCAGACATAACAACGCCAGCACCCAAACTGGCTCCCATGCCAGCACCCAGACTGGCTACCACGTCAGCACCCAGACTGGCTCCCACGCCAGCACCCAGACTGGTTCCTGGCTCCTGGTCACTGTTAGACAACGCTTCGCCTGGTTCCTTGTCTCCTGGTTCCTCGTCTCCTGGTCCTTCAGTTCCAGGCTCTCCAGCTTCTGGTTCCGGCTCTTCGGCGACCGACGAAGACCCAACCTCGACCTCTACAGAGGGTCCCAGCGCCGCAGACTCCTTGTTCTCGATAGAGGGTCCCAGCGCCACAAACGTCTCGTCGCTCGACGAAGCAGACACCGTCTCGCCAATCGATGACATCGACGACGTTCCGCCGCTCGACGACGACGTCTCGACGCTCGATGAAGTCTCGACGCTCGAAAAAGTCTCAACGTTCGAAGAAGTCTCACCGCTCGCAGAAGTCTCACCGCACGCAGGAGTCTATGCACCAGCCAGCATGGTCCTTGCCTTGGAGGGACGACGGTCTGACCGGCTCTTGCCGGATGGATGGCCTCACGGCTGACCGCCTGACCGGCTCCTGCCTGAGGGACGGCATCCCGACCGCCCGACCAGCTCCTGCCTGATGGGCGGCATCCTGGCCGACCGCCTGACCGGCTCCTGCCTGAGGGACGGCATCCAGTCTGTCCCGATCTGCCCTGTTCTGATCCAGTCTGTCCTGATCTCTGTGAAAGTGAGTTAAGCTACCATGTCAGCTCTTTGATTTCTTATTAAAAGTATTTATGTTTATAATCCTTGAGTCTGACTCTTGTCTTTACCATTGGGTTCAAGCCTGCCTGTAAACCCTGACATATAGTATATATATATATATATATATATATATATACAGGTAGTCCCCGATTTACGAGCGAGATCCGTTACAACGAGGCGCTCGTAAACCGGAAATCTCGTAATTTGGAACGGCCGCCATGTCTCTCGTAAATCCGGAATTTCGCTCGTAAATTGGAACGGTTTCGCTAGCGCGACTACAAACACTCTATTTTCATCCAAAAACTGCTTATGAGTGCATAAAAATGATCGGAAACGTGTGTCCATATGTTTATCTAACTAACTGTGGTGAAAAAACACATGAAAACTCAGTATTTTTTGCGTTTTTTCCAAAAATTCGCCAGCTCGTAAGTCTGGAACCTCGTAGATCAGAGCGCTCGTAATTCGGGGACTACCTGTATATATATATATATTATTATATATATATATATATATATATATATATATATATATATATATATATATATATATACAGGTAGTCCCCGACTTACGAGCGAGTTCCGTCCCTAGGGGGCGCTCGTAAGTCAAAAATTCGTAAGTAGGATCACATAGTAAAAAAAAAAAAAATATTTTTTTTTTTTTTACTTTTTTTTTTTTTTATAAATGAATACATGTACAGTACTGGACAGTCACCAAGCACTTAGCCTATCCTAACACAGTTTTTAAAGATGAAGGAATAAGTTGAATTGTCTCCCTTTCACATAAAGGGAGCAAGCTCCCTATGGAGCCTGCAGGGAGGAGGGAGACAATTCAACTGATTCCTTCATCTTTAAAAACTGTGTTAGGATAGGCTAAGTGCTTGGTGACTGTACAGTACTGTACATTTATCTATTTATTAAAAATATACAGTATATACAGTATTTTTATTTTTTATTGTTTTTTATTTATTAATAGATAAATGTACAGTACTGTACAGTCACCAAGCACTTAGCCTATCCTAACACAGTTTTTAAAGATGAAGGAATCAGTTGAATTGTCTCCCTCCTCCCTGCAGGCTCCATAGGGAGCTTGCTCCCTTTATGTGAAAGGGAGACAATTCAACTTATTCCTTCATCTTTAAAAACTGTGTTAGGATAGGCTAAGTGCTTGGTGACTGTCCAGTACTGTACATGTATTCATTTATAAAAAAAAAAAAAGTAAAAAAAAAAATAAATTTTTTTTTTTTTTTAATGAGATGCATGCTCGTAAGTCCGGGACCTCGTAAGTCAGAGCGCTCGTAAGTCGGGGACTACCTGTATATATATATATATCCATCCATCCATCCATCTTCTTCCGCTTATCCGGGGTCGGGTCGCGGGGGTAGCAGCCTAAGTAGGGAGGCCCAGACTTCCCTCTCCCCAGCCACTTGGAGCAGTTCCTCCGGGGGAATCCCAAGGCGTTCCCAGGCCAGCCGAGAAACATAGTCCCTCCAGCGCGTCCTGGGTCTTCCTCTGGGTCTCCTCCCGGTGGGACGTGCCCGGAACACCTCACCAGGGAGGCGTCCAGGAGGCATCCTAACCAGATGCCCGAGCCACCTCAACTGGCTCCTCTCGATGTGGAGAAGCAGCGGCTCTACTCCGAGTCCCTCCCGGATGACTGAGCTTCTCACCCTATCTCTAAGGGAGAGTCCAGCCACCCTGCGGAGAAAACTCATTTCAGCCGCTTGTATCCGAGATCTTGTTCTTTCGGTCATAACCCAAAGCTCATGACCATAGATGAGGGTGGGAACGTAGATCGATCGGTAAATTGAGAGCTTTGCCTTTTGACTCAGCTCTCTCTTCACCACGACAGACCGGTACAGCGCCCGCTTCACTGCGGACGCTGCACCTATCCGCCTATCGATCTCACGCTCCAGTTTTCCCTCATTCGTGAACAAGATCCCGAGATACTTAAACTCCTCCACTTGGGGCAGGACCTCCTCCCCGACCCGGAGAGGGCATGCTACCCTTTTCCGGCTCAAGACCATGGCCTCGGATTTGGAGGAACTGATCCTCATCCCGGCCGCATCACACTCGGCTGCAAACCGCTCCAGTGAAAGTTGTAAATCACGAACTGATGAAGCCAGTAGGACCACATCATCTGCAAAAAACAGAGAAGCGATTCTAAGGTCACCAAAACGGATCCTCTCAACACCTTGGCTGCGCCTAGAAATTCTGTCCATAAAAGTTATGAACAGAATCGGTGACAAAGGGCAACCTTGGCGGAGTCCAACTCTCACCGGAAACGAGCCTGACTTACTGCCGGCAATGCGGACCAAGCTCTGACACCGGTCGTACAGGGACCTAACAGCCCTTATCAAAGGGCCTGGTACCCCATACTCCCGGAGTACCCCCCACAGAACCCCCCGAGGGACGCGGTCGAATGCCTTCTCCAAGTCCACAAAGCACATGTAAACTGGTTGGGCAAACTCCCACGCACCCTCCAGGACCCTGCTGAGGGTGTAGAGCTGGTCCAGTGTTCCACGACCAGCACGAAAACCACACTGCTCCTCCTGAATCCGAGGTTCGACTATCCGACGGACCCTCCTCTCCAGAACCCCTGAATAGACCTTACCAGGGAGGCTTAAGAGTGTGATCCCCCTATAGTTGGAACACACCCTACGGTCCCCCTTTTTAAATAGGGGAACCACCACCCCAGTCTGCCAATCCAAGGGAACTGCCCCCGATGTCCACGCGATATTGCAGAGTCGCGTAAGCCAACACAACCCTACAACATCCAGAGCCCTAAGGAACTCCGGGCGAATCTCATCCACCCCCGGAGCCTTGCCACCGCGGAGATTAATAAAAGCATCCCATTTGGATGATATTTTAAATGAACTGCATTCTTTACAATAAATAAACTATACTAACAATAATAAAAAAAATCTTAATAAATACAATAACAGCCAGAACCAGAACAATAACCAGCAACAGACAGTTTACAATCTAATTACCGTATTTTCCAGACTATAAGTCGTAGTTTTTTGCCTAATTTGCATGCCCTGCGACTAATAGATAGGTGAGACGTGTTTATGGAATTTTTCCCATATTTTTAGACCAATTTTTGGCTCAGATTCGACCGTTTTTCATTTAGGCAAAAACATGGTGCAGTACCACTTTCGGCCGCTAAGGTACACCGACCTTTCCCACCTCATGTGTCCGAAGGCAGCCTCCTCTGGTCGGACACACTCTGTCGCTGCCCGGCCTCCTGCTCTGGAGGTAAGTTAGCTGTTTTTGTTAGCAAAAACGGTTACTATTGATCTAAATAACTCATGAACTACTAGACAGATTTCCTTTAAACTTACAGAAAGTAATTACTGTGTGGACATTTACAAACGGTTACCTGTTGGAATTGTTTGAGATAAAATTCTATCTTTTAGCTTCGTAAATATGCAGTTTTTAGCTCGTTGTTTTTCCGGAGACTATTTATCTAAATAATGCCTCATCCTCACCTAAAGCATATCGCGCTTCCAAAAATCTCCAAACGCACTGTACTGGCTGCTTGTCAACAGATGACTGTCCTCATCTAACGCGTCTGCAGTGGGAGGAGGAGCGTGTTGGTCCTCTTCCGGTGGTCTTTGTTTATTTCCGGTCTCAGTAAAATGGCGGACGAAATACGAAGAATTGCCTTGTTGTACTTAATCTACAAATCAAAAAAGGCGTTCAATACGGGATCAACTGGACTTTATTTGTTGCAGAAAACGTTTCGACTTCTGTCCAGAAGTCTTTTTCAATTCATTAATCTACAAAGCAGCAACACGCAGACGCCGTGCACAACGACGATTCTGGATTCACCCCACATTAGAGAGGCGTCATGAATTCGGTGAATTTCACCATCTGATCCAGGAGCTGCGCGCAGACGAGGAGCGCTTTCAGCGGTACTTCCGTGTCACCCGCGTCCAGTTTGACGACCTGCTGTAAGTTTCTCCTCCATGTTTACCTGTTTACATGTTGCGTGATCACATGGCAGAGTCTCTCCTGATTGGTCCTGATTGTTTGCTGCTGAGCAGCGAGCTGAAGCGAGCTGTGGAAGCACGGCATTCCGTGCTTCCACAGTCGCTGCTCGGATGCGACGCGGGAGTAGGAAACAGCTGCTGCTCACTTTCGCGCTGCTTGTATGCTGTAGATGCGCCGCTGCTCCAAGATGCGCGTCCCCATAGACTTCAATGTAAAGTGGCTGTTTCGGCTGCGCGAGATGCGTGCGGTGGGGATCCAGCATAAGTCATGAACTACAGAACAGATTTTTATCAAACTTACAGAAAGTAATCACAACATGAACATTTACAAACTGCTACCTGTATGAGACATTTGAGCTAAAATTTAATTTATTCACAATTTATTTTTGCAGCGCACGCGACTGTTTGGAAGACGTCAAAGCGAAACAATTTAAATCCATCTGATTTGAACATTTCGTGAATTTATTAAGGAACGGTTAAGCTCAGGAACCCTTGTGCTATAATGTCAGCTAAGAAATATTTTTAAGCGTTTATTTAGCTAAATTTTAAAGAAATAAAGCCGTCCACCCGCGCGCGTGCACGTGGCGAAACTACTTTTTTACAGCCAGCTGATTTGACAATTGCTTTCATTTATTAAGGAAAAGTTCAGCTAAGACACATCTTTGCTATAATTTTCAGCAAACAAATAATTGTTTTTACCGTGTTAATCTTGTAAAGTCCTTCCGTGCTCACTCGCTCCTGTGGCCGCCATTTTCAGCTGGGCAAATGACGCGCTGACTTGTTGCGTAGCGGTGACGCATAATAGATGCGACTTAACTGAAGGTGCAACATGTTTATGGATTTTTCCAATTTATTGCCAATAATTGGACAAAGCGACTTATAGAAAGGTGAGACTTATCAGGCGGAAAATACGGTAATTAAGTTTAAAGTTTTTGTCCAAAAAGAACAACTTGTCCACATTTTCTGCTAAAAGCACAGATCTAGTTGCAGTGAATATCTCCAGTGGTGGAGAAAATCATATATGTAACAACAGTAGTAGCAGTGTGGCTGTATTTGTCCTCATTAAGGCCTAGTTATTCTCGCGCTTTGGTCCGCAGGCTGGAGCGCGCGCGCATTGCGTGCACACTGAGCCGTGCAGCTTCATGCGTTTACAGTTTTGCCGCTGTGTTTATGGTTGACGCACGGCGGCGCATGGCAAAGTGCTGTTCTTTTACGGACCAGCAGGTGGCAGTACCCTCTAAAACCTGTGCATATGTTGCAAGAAAGGTGTAGAAGAAGAAATCTGCCATAGAAGAAGAACTGTTTGAAATCACACAACAAAAACAAATGGCTTTCCGCTCGCTCGGGGAATTTAATACATTTGTATCACATAGAAAACATTCCTCCATGCGTAGCGACGCCGTTTCCACGAACACAGCGGCGCAGACAGTTGCAGGCTCTGGCTTGAAGAGCGTGAAGGCTGTCGGTGAGGTCCCCACCTGAGCTGTCAATCAATTCAGTAGTGCCTACGGCGCGCGCACTAGGCTTGCGGAGTTTCAAAAATTCGGAGGTGCGCGACACGTGCCAAACCGACGCGCGGGGCCTACGCGCAGGGGCGGGGATGGTGATATTGCGTCACTTTTGGCGCGCGCACCCTCGCGCGTTACGCGACGCATCGAGTATTAATCTAGCTTACTCACAACAACCTCTTCTTGGACCTGCTCCCACCTGTGCCTAGAAAAGTTCAGAGTTCAGTCATCACAGATTTCTTCGCTGCAGGTGATCTGGCAAATTTCCCCGAAGAGGAAGAAGCCAACTGCCATCTCTGTCCCAGACTGGAAATAAAACACAAAGAGGTGAAAAAAAAAAAGTTAATAAGATTATAATTTTAAATTAAAAAGATTAATTAGATAATAATAATAATAAAAGAACAATACCTTTTCTTGAACGGTTGAGGTGGTTAAATCTCTCGGTCATCATCATCATCATGGCAGGGCTTTAATCAGCTCTAGGGCTTATTGACAATATCAGTTTTAGTTTTTTCATAACGTGCTGAACTTTTTGGCTGAAATGTTGACATGATGGATGTTATAGCGACGCTCAAGAACTTTAAAGCTGGTGCATCAAGAACATTCAGACGTGGATCCAGATCTTTAAAAACTCCTACAGCTTACAGGTCCAGAGGACCAGACTTAGCTTTTTTGGATTTTTCTACCTGGATTATTGAGCATGCATCAGGGTCCTACAGCTTATGTTTATGTTTATTAAATGTTTATTAAATTTGTTCATTTTTTTTACAAAAGAAACACAATACAAGACAATCCCATTAATGATACGTACACAATGTAAAAAAAATTAAAGGTAGCAGAAAGAAGAATAAATCTTATTATATCTGCCCCTTTTTTCAAACAATCAGGTTAAACAATAATAATCTTTCACCAGCAGTACAAAATGACTAACTCTTTCTAATTTTCTAATACTAATACTAATACATAACTAATAATTGATACAATACACATTACGCTAATTCATATATATTTTTTCAACAAATTCCTTTTGATCATTTTCTTAAATGTAAACAGTGACTTGGCATTTTTAACTACATTCTCCAAGCCATTCCATAATCTAATTCCCTGGATTGAGGTAGAACGTCCCTTCAAACTAGTTCTGAATTGTGGTTTTACAAACATCTCTGTCCCCTTAAGATTATAACAACTTTGTCTTTTAACAAAATTCATTTGGACATTTAAAGGTAATTCGTTATTCTGAGCCCTATACATAATTGATAAAATATTATAATCAACCAAATCATGGAACTTCAATAATTTCAGTTGATAAAATAATGTACTGGATGGATGACAGTAATGTTTTCTAGTGATAATTCTTACAGCTCTTTTCTGTAATACAAAAATAGGCTTTGTGATTGTTTTACACGCTTTCCCCCAAACATCAATACAATAGATTAAGTGTGGAACAATGATTGTGTTATACAACAAATACAGAGCTTTATCATTCAATAGGTCTCTGACCTTGTATAGTACTGCAATCGATTTAGCTATTTTTATTCTTACAGAATTTATGTGTTGTTTCCATGTCAGTTTGTCATCAATAATAACACCCAAAAACTTCACCTCACTCACTCTACAAATCTCAACACCCTCAATTTTGAGTGGAACATCAACAGTTTTCTTTTTATTACTGAATATCATGTAATTAGTTTTTTCTAGATTTAATGATAATTTATTGATTTTAAACCAAGTTTGTATTTTGGTAAATTCTGTCTTTATCAATTCCAACATTTGTTCTATATCTTCACCTAAACAGAAAAATGTGGTATCATCAGCAAAAAGTATACATTTAAGGAGTCCTGACACATTTACCAAGTCATTCACATATAAAATAAATAGCTTTGGTCCAAGTACAGAGCCTTGGGGAACTCCACATGTGATATTACAGAGGTCAGATCTTACATCATTTATTTGTACAAATTGTTTCCTATCTTTCAAGTAGCTAGATACCCACTGTAATGCTGGTCCTCTAATACCATATTTGTTCAATTTTTCAAGGAGAATGGTGTGATCAATAGTATCGAATGCTTTTTTTAAATCAACAAAAATACTGATACAATATTGTTTTTGATCGACAGCAGTAGTTATTTGTTCCATTAATTCCATGAGAGCCATTGATGTAGAGTTTTTTGCTCTAAACCCATACTGACTGTTGCTTAGAATATTTTGTTTATCTATAAATTGATCTAGTCTGTTCACAAATAGTTTTTCAAGAATTTTTGAAAACTGTGGTAACAAGGATATAGGTCTATAATTGTTGAACACACATTTATCACCATTTTTAAAAAGAGGAACTACCTTAGCTACTTTCATATTATCTGGAAATATTCCTGTTGAAAATGATAAATTACATATATATGTAAACGGCTCAATAACATGGCTCATTATGTCCTTTACAAACATCATATCCATGTCCACCCAGTCTTTTGATCTCTTGTCTGTAAGATTTTTTACTACATTCATTATTTCCTCTTCTGGACGACTGAGAATCTACACCAGCATATTATTTCCTCTTTGTTTGTTCCATTTAGAAAAATACTATTTGCACAACCTGTAATTGAATGGATCACATTATTATCTACTTTTGGTATTTTAGCTGCAAGGCTTGATCCAACATTCACAAAATATTGATTAAATCCATTTACAATTTCATTTTCATCATGAATTTCATCGTTGTCTTTTACAAAATATTTTGAAATACCAGTTTTTGCTTTATGATTCTTCAGGACACTATTCATTACTCGCCATGTTGCTTTCATATCACCATTACTTTTATCTAATAATTTACTATAATATTCTTTCTTATGTTTCCTTATAATCCCTACTAATTTATTTTTATACTTTTTATATTTTTCTTCAGCGCTCTGACTTCGCAATTTCAAGAAACATGAATACAAATAATTCTTTTTTTTACAAGCATTTCTCAACCCTTTTGTCATCCATGGTTGGTCAACCATATTTCTCTTTGTGTAATTTGTTTGCACACAATTCTTTTCATACAGAGCTTCCAAGATATTCATAAACTCATCATATGCTCTGTTCACATCATCAACATACACTTCATTCCAGTCTTGTTTATCTAGATCCTCTTTTAATTTTTCCAAAACTTTTTTGACGTGTTTATGATCTTTTTCTTCGTTGTAACTGCTTTTGTGATGCTTTGATCATTTTTATAGATTGTGAAAACTGGTAAATGATCACTTAAGTCGGTCGTTAAGATACCACCTATCACATCCCCATTTGTTATATTTGTGAAAATATTATCAATTATTGTGGCACTATGAGTTGTAATTCTTGTTGGCTTTGATATCAATGGATACATATTTAAACTGTACATTGAGTTTATAAATGTGCTTATGTTATTTGAATCTGTTTTATTTCCCATATCAATGTTAAAGTCTCCACACAAAAAAACATTTTTATTAAAACTCTTCTCCATTAGCTCCAAGATTTTATCCGTGAATATTTCTATATTTGCTCCTGGTGATCTATATACACAACTTATTATTATGTTTTTATCGTTTTTGTTTATTATTTCTATTGTTATCATTTCCATAATATTATCAACTATTATTGACATTTCACTATTTAATTTACATTTTATTTCATTATTGACAAATAGAGCGACTCCACCACCTCTTTTATTATTTCTGTTCATATGATATAATTCATACCCCTCGATGTGAATATTACTTGTGTTATCATCATTGAGCCATGTCTCTGACAGCGCTATTATCGTAAAAGTTCTATTTAACTGTTTTAAGTAATCTGTTATTTTGGATATGTTTGCATTTATACTTCTGCTATTAAAGTGAATAATAGAGAGAACTCCATTTGATATATTGATGTCATTAAACTGCTCTTCATTATAATATTCGCTATCTTTTATTACAGGAAAAAAAATTGCATCAATCACATTTTCAACATTATATATTTTAGGTTCTGAGTCTTCGTATGTTGTCATGTTCTAATGTATTTGTTCATTTCACTGTATATTTTATCCATTTTGAGTGTGAGTTGTTTCATTGATTTGTAATTTTTCATCTCCTGAGTTCATCCAGATCCTTCAGCTCTTTTATCATTTTAGGCTGAGACCCTTCCTGTGTTTTGATAAAGATGTATCCATTTCTTGTCCATGTTGATGCTATTTTGTTCTGTTTTTTTAACAACCTTGCTTCACGTGCAATGTTTCCATTTTTTTTTGGTTAGATGTTCATTTATGTAAACGTTTGATCCCTGCAGATTTTTTTGGCTTGCATAATTACATTGTTTTTTAACTTCCTGCTAATGAACTTGACGACTACTGACGGATTGAATCTTGGTGATTTACTGGGCAGGGTGTGACAGAACGAAATGTCCCCATGTTCTATGTCAATGTTCATGTCCTGTAAAAAAGTAACTACATGCTCCTCCAGAGTCTGAAGTTCTTCCTGTGGTGAATTCTCCATTTGGTTAGTGTTAGTAAGAGCTTTTACATATGTCCGACACTTACTAACATCAAGTCCTGAGATCACCAAGTTGTCTTGCTTTGTGTATTGTTCTAAAGGCCGAGATACACTTGAGCGTCCTCACGATACGCCTATACGCCACGTACGTACGCCAAGGCAAAAGCGTAGCCCCGCGTAGCCCTTCAGGGCACATACGCGCAAAGCTTTTTTTTTATGTCCGCGTGCGCGATGCGCGGTGTCTGACCATAAACTTCCCCGGCGCCGGACTGTTTTGTATGTTACACAAATGAAATAAATTCCCCTTCTTTATCGCTGATCGGGCCTTTTCTTTTGTTTTTTTGCCTAAAGTCAAGTAACCGCTTCTTCCTCCGTTCACTCGATGAATGAAATGAATGAATTCAGGTCCTACCTGGGTGCGCGATGTTTTAAATATTCCCTGGTGGACTGTGTGCTGCAGGAAAAGCGCTCCCTGTTATTATTTTTATTTCTGAGAGAACTTTTTATAACATATATAGTAGAAACACCGTATCAGAACACCGCAGAAGTCTGAGCGAGCTGCTCATGATGCATTCTCGAGGTTTCACTTTGAGCTGACTGAAAGCTGTCAATCAATTCAGTAGGCGTGTCAGCAAGTGACCAATCAGCGAGCTCAGTTGAGTCCCCTCCGTGCGCAGCTGCTCATATTACAACAAGGAGAACGCGAGCGTTTGAAAGCTGATAGTTTCTGAAGTATAGCAGCAAAACACATGCGCACAAAATGCGCGCGTAGAGTGGCGTACCTGAGGACGCTCGGGTGTATTTCAGCCTTGAGTCATCTATTTTTTGTTCCAGTTCAGCTATTTTATTGTCTTTGCTAATTATCAGTTCTTTCAGTTGTCTTATTTCATTAACCAGACCGGCCTGGGAATCTATTTTTGCTGATAATTTTGCTAGTTCTTCACCCATAAAGTTGAGTGATTGTTTAAAGTCTTGCATTTCTGCTGAGTTGTTTCCCTCCGACTCTGGTGACTTTTGTCCTCTATTTCTCGTCATACTTACAGAGTTTGTAATCTAGTTGTAGCAGGTCTCTGGTTGATGGTTTTTTTGCTGAACCACGTTGCCCTTCCACAAGGCTCACAGGCCTAACGATGGTGGCTATGGCCCAGCACCCAGATCAGTAGTTATCAGATCAGAACTCACGGTTTCAGCAGCCTGCAGCAATCAGATCTGTTATCCGAAGAGGTTTGCTAACTAGCCCGGCTTAGACGGTGGTCCTCCGGTTCACGCACGGTGCTCGGCCTCCTCCGGTCGCAGCAGCTCTGATGTTAGCCCAGTTAACATAGCACGTAGCTCCAAGTGCAGCTCTGATGCTAGCCCAGCTCCAGACAATGGTCCTCCGGATTGCGCAAGGCGCTCGGCCTAGCTCGAAGCTCCAGACGACGGTCCTCCGGTTTGCGCACGACGCTCGGCCCAGCTCGAAGCTCCAGGCGGCGGTCCTCTGGTTTGCGCACGGCGCTCGGCCTAGCTCGAAGCTCCAGGCGGCGGTCCTCCGGTTTGCGCACGGCGCTCGGCCCAGCTCAAAGCTTCAGGCGGCGGTCTTCCGGTTCGCGCACGTGCTCGGCCTCCTCCGGTCACAGCAGCTCGGATGTTAGCTCAGTTAGCATAGCACGTAGCTCCGATGCTAGCCCAGCTCGTAGCTCCCGACAGCGGTACACCGGTACTTGCACGGCGCTCAGCCTCCTTCGGTCGCAACAGCTCCGAGGTCTGCACACGATACCTGTCGACGGCGTTTTAAACCCTTCTCACACTTGCAATGGTCTAAACACTGTTTCTAAACTCTAAATGCTCTAAAAGAGCACATAATGTCATGATTTCAGCTCCCTGCCTCCTCTCAGCCATGGCTGTATTCAGCCACCTGCAAGAGATTTTCATTAATGAAAAGTGCGTTATAAATTAAATTCATTATTATTATTATTATTATTATCGATCTACGTTCCCACCCTCATCTATGGTCATGAGCTTTGGGTTATGACCGAAAGAACAAGATCTCGGATACAAGCGGCTGAAATGAGTTTTCTCCGCAGGGTGGCTGGACTCTCCCTTAGAGATAGGGTGAGAAGCTCAGTCATCCGGGAGGGACTCGGAGTAGAGCCGCTGCTTCTCCACATCGAGAGGAGCCAGTTGAGGTGGCTCGGGCATCTGGTTAGGATGCCTCCTGGACGCCTCCCTGGTGAGGTGTTCCGGGCATGTCCCACCGGGAGGAGACCCAGAGGAAGACCCAGGACACGCTGGAGGGACTATGTTTCTCGGCTGGCCTGGGAACGCCTTGGGATTCCCCCGGAGGAGCTGCTCCAAGTGGCTGGGGAGAGGGAAGTCTGGGCCTCCCTACTTAGGCTGCTACCCCCGCGACCCAACCCCGGATAAGCGGAAGAAGATGGATGGATGGATGGATGGATGGATGGATGGATTATTATTATTATACGAGCTCTTGGCCATGCCCACTTCTCTGTCCTGCATGGTGAACAGCTGATGAGCTGCAGCAGGAAGTTAATCCTGCAGTGTGGGCTGCACAACAGTGCGCGAGGAAGCTTTTTCTGCAGCTCTACACTACACAAAAATGCAGCAGGTGCTAAATAATGTAAAATAATTCATTTTAAATTAAAATTCCATGACAACTGTGTGGCTCATCCATCAATCATCCAGTTGTGTGTCATGTCCAGTCTTATCTTGAAAAACCAAGATAGCGCTAGTCCACAATAAATGAACCGCAAATTAGCGAGGGACAACTCTATGTATTACAGGAAGATGAGTGATAAGTAGTTTTCACCCAACAGTTGTGTTGATTTATATGTTAATAAAAAGGGGTGGTGTTTTGAGTGATGGAAGATGTGAGTGGTGGCACAGAGATTAGAGAAGATGGGCCTGTGATTGGAAGATTGCTGGTTCGACTCCCAGTACCGACAACATAAAAATGTGGGTGGGATAGGTGAAGCACCCACACCTGCATCCACCCTCATTTGCCCCACTCTAGGCATTTGAGTAAGGCCCTTAAACCCCACAGTCTGCTCCCCTGGGTGCCCTATACTAGCTCTCTGCTCCACACAGAGGGCTGTGGTAGCTCGGTGGTCTGTGGTTGTGTCAGGAAGGGCATCCGGAGTAAAAAACAATTGCCAAGTCTTCGTGCGACTAGTTCGCTGTGGTGAGCCCTGACGAAGGGAGAAGCCGAAAGAAGAAGAAAAAATTTACAGAAAGATGAGTCATCTACAAAATTATTTGAATTTTACAAAAACAAAAAATATGAAATTTAAGGACCATAGACCCCCAAATTTGTTAAAGATGTTTGCTTCACACCCAGTATCTGTTGGACAGTGGACTTGTGCCTATACCTTGTAGTGACTCGTTGAAATGACTTCTTTGATTTGTTTTTCACATTCTTTGTCTTTTAATTTTCTTCTTTGTTATCTTCTACTGTCTTTTTTCTTTTTTGTGGTTGTCTTTTTTTCTCTCTTTTTTAACATTGGTTGTGTGCTTTGGAATAACATTGAAGAGAAAATAAACAATTAACCCTTTCAAACTTTGTGAACTTAGACCAGTGGTTCTTAACCTTTTTTGAGCTACCGAACCCTCAAGTTTCATATGGCCACTCACCGAACCCCTCTTTTTTAATATATAAAATATGATTTTTTTCCAAATTCTACAACATCACCTTGCTCAAAGAACAAAAGCAACACAGTGCATGAACTCACAACAACTTTATTCTGGCCCAATAAGAGTTTCATCCCCCAAAAATATTTTTGTACAATTTTTAATCATCAAAGAGGAATTTGGGATAATTTATCTTCAGCTGCTGTTCCGAGTAGCAGATTTGCCATCTTTAATGCAGCTGGTTTTATGAGAGATTCACCAATGGAGTGTGGCTTACCCTGCTTTGCGATCAAATAAGCAACTTCGTACGATGCTGCGAGGATCAGTTTGCTAACAGGTACAAATCCAAGAGCAGGCAGAGTGGCCCTTTCATCATATCTGGCTCGTTTCACCTTGAAATTAACAAAAAAAGGTAATTATTAGGTTGAAAGTGTCAGAAATTACCACAAAATTTTTAATTGACCTTAAACCAGAAAAAGAGTACTAAAACATGTTGCTGAAAAGGTAGAATAAGCTTAAATTAGCAGAAGAAAGCAAAAAGAATATATTTGCCCAATTAGGCTGAAAGAAGCAGAAATGAGCACAAAAATGTGGAAATTATCTGAAGAAAATCTAAAATTAGAAAAAAGATTCAGCTGAAAAGTAGCTAAAATAGCAGAAAGAAGCATCACCAGAATGAAGTTGAGAGAGCACATTTTTGCTGAATTAGGATGACATTTTTTTTAATAAGAGCATTAAATGTGGAATTAGCTTAAAAAGCTAAAATTAGCATAGAAACAACATCATATCTGGCTCGTTCACCTTGAATTCAGCAGGCGTTGTGTTCTTGTATTCTCCGTCTGTGCATCTTCATGAAGTGTTCCTTCAGTTTTGCCGGCGCCAGACTAGTTGCTCAACTTCGTGTTGCATATCATGCAGATAGGACGCTGACTCCCATCCCGTTCCGTGACACAAGTGAATCCATGTCCAACCACTTTCTTTTTTTGCCCGACATATTTACCGTAGTTTGTAAACACACGACGTACAGCCATTGACTTCATGCGCGCGTTATATTTCCGCATCACTGCACTGAATCGTGTGTTGCCAGATTGGGCGGTTCACCGCGATTTTCCTTCTGACTTTTGCGGATAGAGAGTGCTTTGGGAGGGTGGGACACTATTTATTTACACAAGTGTGTCTTTACATCCGGGGCAGAGACTCCACCGAACCCCTGAGACCCGCTCATCGAACCCCTGGGGTTCGATCGAACCCAGGTTAAGAACCAGTGACTTAGACCAAGAAATCTCTTTCTCTCTCTCCATCTCTTTCACACGCACACACACACACGCACACACACAGTAGTTGATGGTGTGGTGACATCACCAGCTGGTGACTCAACCACTGCACTCATGGCTCTGTGCATGTGTACATGCCTCTGTCCATCCATCCATCCATCCATCCATCCACCCATGCCTGATAAGCCACCCAGATGACAACGAGCAGCGCAGCCCTCTGTTTATAACCCCTTCACAACGTTTGTGTGTCTTAGGGGCCGTTTACACGGCGTGTATTTTGAATGAAACCGCTCCTTTCTCTCTGCGGTTCTGCTCATCGTTTACACAACACCAGTGGCCCCCCTCTTTGAATCAGAAGGTTTCTGAACTCACATCTCACAGTGGAGGTTTTTTGCTGACAAAAGTTTTTCTGCTGTGTTGATAATGTACACATCTCCCGCTGAGCTTTTGTTTGACCTACATGCGCGCAGCACGCATGCGCGGACAGCCGGCATTTCTAACAATGGCGGTGGATTGGACACGCACCACTTTCTGAACTCGACTGATGGAATATATGTTGTCTCATATTTAATTAATCTACACCTGAATTACCTGCATGAAGCTACTGTGACCAACATCTATGTTGGAAGAGACGCAGCTGGATCCAGTTCTAATGTCACTGTTTATTGAACGAGGCAGGCAGACATTTCACGTGTCACGCTGCTCAATAACGTGCTAAATAACAGTTTAACAATAATAAACAGTATTTATGTTAGCGTGGGAGATATATAAAGTTATCTGAGCTAAATGAAGCTATCTGGACTCAAGTTACGTGATTTAAACGATGCGTTACATGTTGCGTGTTATTAAAGTTGAAAATGAAGACACCAGGTTTATTTTGTATTTATTTATTTATTCAACACCACAAACTGTATGTCACAAACACTGATAATTAAACTGAACACTAAACTGAACACCATTGATGAGCTTCTTCGGCTACGTTGGCACCATCCCAATCCTCCGCCGGTGATGATGCGTCTTCACCCAGACATCGCTTTTCTGCCCCGCCGGAGATATATCCACCGTGGGTCTCGTCGGAACTTCCAGCTCGACAGGTCAAAACCCATCCACTCCTTCTGGTCCAACAACTGTCGAACTGCCAGGAAAGCCACTCGGTCTTCAGATTGCAACATGTTAGCCAGCCTAGCCAGGTCAGCTAACCCATCCGCTAACTCCACAACTTTGGTCTGCTCAACATCCGCTCTCTCCTGGACAAAGGACATCTCATCCAGGATCTCCTCTCAAACCGTAGGCTCGACTTTCTCTGTTGACTGAAACTTGGCAACAACCCTTAGACTTCTCACAACTCAACAACTCCACTCCACCAGGCTTTGTTTACATTTCGCAACCTTGCATCTCTGGTCGCGCGGGGTGGTCTCGTGTAATTCATCGCGAGAGTTGGAAGGTCTTGCCCGTGTGTGTGCCTGAAGTCAGCTCTTTTGAGAGCATTGTGTGTAAACTGGCTGGTCCCACTCCCACTATCATTGCCACTGTTATCACTCCCCAAGACCTCACAACGATTTTTTTAAATAGTTTTCTGCCTTTCTTTCTCAACTGTGTGCCTTGTCACCTAATATTATTTTATTGGGAGATTTTAATGTCCATATTGACAATCTTAACCTTCCACTCACCAACAATTTTTTTATCCTGCCTGGAGAGTTCTGGATTAAATAATTATGTTGATTTTTCCACCCATATTAAGGGTCATACACTGGACTTGATTTGTTGTTCTGGACTTACACCTGTTGACTGCAAATGCGATGAACTTACCTTTTCTGATCACTTTTTTCTTACGTTCCATATTCCTCTGTGTGTTTCATCTACCAAGACAAGCCGGCTCATTTCATTCAGGAACATTAAAAACATCAATTTGGATTCCCTCTCCACTGATATTACCTCCACTCTGATCCCTGATCATCTTCTGACTCCGGATCAACTCACTGCTCAATACAATAATTATTTAACCCGTATTATCAACTCCATTGCTCCTGTTAAAACACGATCTGTTACCTTTACTCATTCTGCCCCCTGGTTTACTCCTGAACTTTGGACCATCAAAGCCATTTCCATTTCCATTGTTTTGCTGATGACACCCAGCTCTTTTTATCCACTGCAAATGACTCTTCACTTCCTCCCTCCTCCCTCACTTCCTGCTTAGCTGAAATTAAATCCTGGTTCACGTCTAACTTCCTGAAATTAAACAGTGATAAAACAGAGTTTTTACTCATTAGTACTAAATCCAACTTATCTAAAGTTAACAGTTTTTCCCTCAACATTGACAACTCCTTGGTTTCTCCCTCCCCTCACGTTAAGAGTCTGGGTGTCATTCTTGATAGCACTCTCTCTTTTCACCCTCACATCAATAATATTACCCGGTCTGCATATTTCCACGTTCGAAACATCAACCGTCTCCGTTCATCCCTCTCTCTGCACTCTGCTTCCATCCTGGTCCACAGTCTGGTCACTTCTCGAATTGATTACTGTAACTCTCTCCTCTTTGGTCTGCCTCACAAATTAACCCGTAAGCTTCAATTGGTTCAAAACTCAGCTGCCCGCAGTGTTACCAAAACCCCTCATTCCACCACATCACCCCAGTTTTACAGCAACTTCACTGGCTTCCAGTCACATTCAGACTTCAATTTAAAATCCTGTTATACACTTTCAAGGCTATTCACAGCCTCGCCCCTCCTTACCTGTCTGATCTCCTGCACATTACCACCCTTTCACGCTCCCTTCGTTCTTCCTCTTCCATCCACCTCAACATGCCTCTTGTCCGCCTCAGCACCATGGGACACAGAGCTTTTTCTCACTCTGCTCCCCAACTCTGGAACGCTCTTCCCCCAGACATCCGTAACATTGACTGCCTTCTGACCTTCAAATCAAAACTCAAAACTCATCTGTTCAAGCTAGCCTTCTCACTTTAATTTTTCTTTTTTATATAGTTATTTTGTATTGTGTTTTTAATTGACTTTAATTTTTCTTTTTTATATAGTTATTTTATACTGTTTTTATTGTGTTTTTAATGCTGTGAAGTGTCCTTGAGTGTTTTGAAAGGCTCTACCAAATAAAATGCATTATTATTATTACTATTAAAACATGTTAACTGAATTGTAACTACGTTATTGAACTGGACTCTGCTCTGTTTTCATCCTGGTCCCATCCGAACCAGTCCGCTTGGTGAAAGGACAGCTTCTCGACCTTGCAGAGAAAAAAATAAAATAAAAACTCAGTTGGTTGTTGTGTGATCAAAGTAAACACAAGCAAACATTATTAAGAACGTTGTTTACCTACTGTAAATCAGCTGATTATCACGGACTAAAGTCCGACATCGTTGACTGAGTTCTGGTCCGGTCAGCGTCTGGTGTGGAGCTTGTTAGATGAAGAGGTCCCGTTTGGCATCAAATCTGTCGACTCTTATCCAAATTCCAGCTTTAACTTGTTAAGTTGTTGTTAGCTCAACGTTTAGCACAAAAAAAGCAGCAGTCTGAGAAAACATGCATGTGCATTAGGTGAAGGTGCAAAAATTCACAGCGCCAACTAATGACTCGGCATGGTAACTACAGTAGATTCATGAGGGGGATTCATGAGGGCGGGGGGAGATTCGAGCAGATGCATGTAAACACTATAATTCGCCCATGTCAACGCAAAACTTTTACTCTAATTAACATACCCAAAACCTCCGTTTCCCCCCACCGTGTCCGTGTAAACAGGGCCTTAGAACTGCAGAGCGGGGGTTGGGTGGGGTAGATGAGCTCAGTCAGGAAGTAACAGCAGCAGTCCCTCAGTCAGTTTCAGTTTGTTTAATCAGCCGTATGCACACAGTTTTATGAATGAAACTGTTCAGGTTCAGAGCCACGTGCGTTTGCTCTGGTTTTGGACACTGTCAGTAATGACCAGGCTGATATTTGAATCATCTTACAGTGTTTCATAATATTCTCTCTCTCTCTCTCTCTCTCTCTGCCTGTCTCTCTTTCTCCTTCCCAGCAGTCTTTGCAGCAGCTAGGCTTGTTCCAGTCCTCACTGACCCACAGGCTGCTGGGAAGAGCTAAGTCCTCGCCTGCGACCGGCATCGTTCCCATCAAACACTTCTTCACTACGGGTCAGTTTCACACTCGGGTTTGATCGGAAAACAGTTTGATGGTGTTGGTCAACCTCCTGCGTGGATTCAGAGCCTGTTTCCTAGCAACGGGCAATTGAACATCCTAGGATTGGTGACTGAACTCCAGATTTACAGTTTGATTACAGTCTGGTTCGTTACCTCCTTCTAATACTGAATTTAAGTTTGGAGAGTTTACACCTCATGCAAGTTTTTTTTTTTTTAGAACAAACTAATTCAGGCCAAGCATTCATTAAAAGATTGTCTTCTGATGAGAAATGACAAAGTTTGGTCAAACCTCTAAAATACCATCATGTGTAATCTCCAGCAACATCAGAGTCTTTATCTGAGGATGATGCTAAGCCTGTTGATGTACCTTCAGAGCCAGATGACGCTGAAGAGGAACGGTCTCTAACAAGCAGTCTTTGATAGACCAAGACAGCATGAAGGTGTTAGGTGGGTCACCATGCACACAGGTGTCTGATTGGTCCCTCCATCTGACCTGTAGATGCTGCAGGATAAACAGAAGACAGCAGCAGAAGGCCCATTATTTGAGCTAGCTACAAGTGTCAGTATGTTGATCTAGAATTTGACCATTTCAAAGTGAGTGAACCCAAAGTGTTTTTTTTCTTCCAACTACAGTCAGTGTTTACTGTGACTGAAGAACATTGTGTGAGAAGACAACACAAGTTTACAAGTTCTTCAGGGGTTGTTGCAGCAAGTGATCACACAAAAGATTTGGTAATTGTTTTATACAGGAAGCCCTTCCTGACCCAACCTAGGCTCAAACCTGCTGTCTAATAATTATGAGACTGCGGCACTGACCGCTGAGCTACCACAGACCCCTTTTCACTGTCTGTGATATGATTGATTTTAGAGCTACAAAGCACATTACCATAAGTATACACAATTAAAAAGACGAGTTTGGGAAACCTAGGATCTGTTAAAAAGAAATAGGTTGAGTATATGTTTCAAAGTTTTTGTAGGCTCAGGAAGAGCATCTACATGTGAGGGGCAGCAGTTTGAGCAGCTCCCAGTTTAGCCCTGGAAGATGTATGAATGTTTCTGTACAGTGCCCTGGGATGACTTCTGTTGTGACTTGGTGCTATATAAATAAACTGAATTGAATAAGTATGTATGTACTGTGTGTATCCTTTATTTAACCAGGAAAATAACTCGTTGAGATTAAAAACCTGGAAAGGTGGAGTCAGTTTGAATGGTCAGAGCAGAGGAAAATTGTTGTGGGAGGCCAAAGACTGTAGAACATGGGTTACCTCCACACCGTCAGCAGGATTACAGAGAAGGAGCTCAGTCTCTGAAGAAGTTTTCTATGGATCCTGATGATGAGATGACATGCATCATAGTGGTCATATCTAGAGGAGACAGAGATTCAATCAGAAAGAATGGGCATTGGGCAAAGCTTGAAGAGGTTTTTGAGGTAAATGAGATCTTGCAGCGGATGAGATTCGAGGATGAGCTCTCACACTGAGGTGTGTATCTGATGAGGGCAGGGAAACGTTGTCCCTGAGAAGACAATGATGGTTATGGATGATGAGTGAGTCTGGTGAGGGGTTCCAGCTTTGGAGCTAATTAACTGAGGACAATTGTGAGCCATACATGCCTTGATCTTCTCCAGACAGCTGGTGAGTACTGTAAGAGAAGTTGATGAAGACAGAAGTGATGATGTACCTGTAGTGGCAAAAAACTCCAAGGTTACATGATGAATAGTGTGCCCAGAACAGAACCCTGGGGAAGCCCGCAGACATGACTTAAACCTGTTGAGGGCGGTGTCTGTAAGTCAGTGGTGTGATGAAGGAACGAGCACACTGCAGTGTTGGATGCTTAAAGGCCTCATTATACTCGCGCTTTGGTCCGCTGGCTGGAGCGCGCACGCTGAGCCGTGCAGCTTCATGCGTTTACAGTGTTGCCGCTGTGTTTATGGTTGACGCACGGCGGCGCATGGCAAAGTGCTGTTCTTTTACGGACCAGCAGGTGGCAGTACCCTCTAAAACCTGTGCATATGTTGCAAGAAAGGGTGTTGAAGAAGAAATTTACTGTAGAAGAAGAACTATTTGAAGTCACACAACAAAAACAAATGGCTTTCCGCTCGCGTGCTGAACTGTTGTCTTTATTAGAGGAGCAAATCATAATAGAACAACAGTTATTGTGTCATG
>JBBPBX010014147.1:32261-43273 GCA_038048925.1 Garcialebias charrua
GAAATCAGGTCTCTCTTGTAAATGAGTCCCTATGGCTCAATGGGATTAACCTGTCTAAATAAAGGTTGAATGAATGAATAAAACACACAAAACAAAGCACAACTAGCTTCAAACAGTAACCTTTAATTTAACCATTAAGCATGCAATGTAATTATGACAAAAAATGGAGGATTTACCTGCAGTTACCTTCTTACAGGTGAACATGTGGTATTTCCTGTTTATCACTGTTGTATTCAGCTCATCAAAGCCGTAGGGCTTTATCTATATTTGACATATTTCCAGACTCAGTTGAGGTTTTGGAAATGGAATAAACTGTAGTCCACCCTCTAAACACTCAGGGTAAAATTGTCTGAATTGCATGTTTCCCACTGACAACGTGTAACCATTTTTTCTGATGATTGTTCATGAAATCCCTCTGACTGCAAAGTTTTCATAATACAAAACCCTTACAATGGTGTCAGCTGAAAAGTGGGTGGAGCTCCTGCAGCTAAGCGGCGTTTCACTTCAGTACAAATTGAGATTGCCGATTGGTCAGTTGCTGACATGCCTACTGGATTGATTGACAGGTAGCGCTGAGAATCTGACTTGTGAAAAAAAAATCATAGGTTTTACTGGCCTGTTTAAGACTTTCATCACTTATTCATTTTCATTCCAAATTTATTCAATATTTTAGTGAAACTAAGGTTTGAGAACTGAGTGTCCTTACAAAATCCTAATGGTTTCTTTATTTTTCAGGGGTGCTGAGTTAAAATTTAGGGGTGCTTGAACACCCCCAAAAAGAGGCTAAAATGTCCACTGCCTGTGGCCTTCACAACTACAGAATTTTCTTTCAAGACTCACTTCCAAGTTGAATAGCCGTGGTCTAACAAAGAAGAGCTTGGGAGGGCCAGAAGAAGCAGTCACTACAATCTAAAAATATAGATAATGACGAATTAATCATGATAATTATTGAGCTCCATATTTTTATAGCAAACTTTATGTTCTTCGCTTGTTCCATTTATTTGCATCAAATCTTTTTCAGGTACTGTTTGCTTAAAGGTTTAGCAGAGCGAGCGTCCACACTCAGATGGTCTGCACTGACATCTAGTGGTTCTTGAATGGATCAGCTGTTCTGCAGCCTCTGACAAACACAACAGTGCACTGAACCAGCTGGTCATCTGGACTGCTTTTCTTCCATTTGTTCTCTGCAGGCCTCGTTTACGACAGTCTGATGCTGAAACATCAGTGTGTATGTGGTAATGCTCACATCCATCCAGAACATGCTGGGAGAGTCCAAAGTATCTGGTCTAGACTGCAGGAGACAGGCCTGCTGAGCCGGTGCGAGGTACTAACACTAAACTGACTGGAACCAGAACCTTTGAGTTCCAGGTGCTGGTGAGTTTTATTAACTGTCTGTGTCTTTGTGAGCAGAGGATTCGTGGGCGGAAAGCATCTCTGGATGAGATCCAGTCAGTCCATTCAGAGTTCCACACACTCCTGTATGGAACTAGCCCACTCAATCGGCACAAACTGGACCACAAGAAGCTTCTGGGTAAATGTCCCCTTCATTCTGGTTAACTCAAACCAAAGCTTGGTTTGGTTATTTTCCTTCATTTTCATTTTTTGTGTTTTATGTTGTCCTTTTTGTGTCTGGTTCCTGTAAGAAGATCCACATGGGACTTTTTGACCTCAAGGCCTAACTTTTTAAAAACTCCTGCCACAAAGAACAACAAGCAGACAACAATGTTTGGGTCTGTGTGAATTTGTCTGATAAAGTATCTAATGAACTAGTTTAGTGGATGGTTTTTATTTAACTTTTAAGACATACATCAATTCAGTTTATTTACAGTACATTGGCAGAGAGGTTAAGAAGGTGAGCTTGTGATCGGAAGATCGCCGGTTCAATCCCTGTTACCGACAACATCAAAAAATGTGGGTGGGATGTGAAGCAGTCACACCCGTTTCCACCCTCATCTGCCCCACTCTAGGCCCTTGAGCAAGGCCCTTAACTCCCACCATCTGCTGGTTCTGGTCCACTATCGTGGAGGTGGGGGGGTTACGCCACCAACACAGTTTATAGTGGGGATGGTGTGCTGCTGACCTGTGGGGCGGCCGTAGTGTAGTGGTAATGGCAGTCGTCCCCCGATCGGAAGGTTGGCAGTTCGAATCCCGGTTCCCCACACCATGTGTCGTTGTGTCCTTGGGCAAGACACTTAACCCCGAGTTGCTCCCGGTAGGACTGGAAAGCACCTTGCATGGTAGTCTGCCGCTACCGGTGTATGAATGTGTGTAGCATTCAATGTGTGTAGCACTTTGAGATTTTCACTAATGAAAAGCGCGTTATAAATTGAATTCATTATTATTATTATTATCTGCTCCCCCGGGAACCCTAGATATTAGCTCTCTGCTCCACACAAAGGGCTGTGGTAGCTCGGTGGTCTGTGGTTGTGTCAGGAAGGACATCCGGCGTGAAAACAATTGCCAAATCTTCGTGCAACTAGTTCACTGTGGTGACCCCTGACGAAGGGAGAAGCTGAAGGAAGAAGAATAAAACCCAGTACATTGTGCTAAATCATAAGGGAACATTTATTTATTAACCTTTATTTAGCCAGACAAAAATCCCATTGAGATCACAGATCTCTTTTGCGAGGGAGGCCTGGGCCCATTGTGCTCGAGTGGGCCATGTTCCATTGTTGAGGCAGCTTGTCGGAGCTGTGGCCACAAGGTTGTTGGTGCCTGTCGTGGCGGTAACCCTCGAACCCGTTGGTGGACAACGGTGGTGAGGGATGCTGTCAGGCTGAAGAAGGAGTCTTATTGGGCCTTTTTGGCCTGTGGGACCCCGGAAGCAGCTGATAGGTACCGGCAGTCCAAGCGGCATGCAGCTCGGGTGGTTGCTGAGGCAAAAACTCGGGCATGGGAGGAGTTCGGAGAGGCCATGGAGAATGACTTCCGTACGGCTTCGAGGCGATTCTGGTCCACCATCCGGCGTCTCAGGGGGGGAAAGCGGTACGCCACCAACACAGTTTATAGTGGGGATGGTGTGCTACTGACCTCAACTTGGGACGACGTGGGTCAGTGGCCAGAGTACTTCAAAGACCTCCTCTATCCCACCAGCATGTCTTCCATTGAAGAATTGGAGCCTGGGGACTTTGGGTTAGCCTCTCCAATCTCTGGTGCTGAGGTCACCGAGGTGATTATAAAGCTTCTCGATGGCAGGGCCCCAGGGGTTATTGAGATTTGCCCAGAGTTTTTTAAGGCTCTGGGTGTTGTAGGGTTGTGTTGGTTTACATGACTCTGCAATATTGCATTGACATTGGGGGCATTTCTGCTGGACTGGCAGACCTCTCTTTGTTCTAGGTGGTCTTATTCAAAAAGGCGGGCCGCAGAGTAAGGCTTTAACAGACTACTAGAGTAATTGACACATCGATTACTTGGACCTCTATCGAGTTTTTTTATTTCAAGTAGAGTATTCGTAGTGACGTCATCACGTCCCAGTTACAGAACAGAAAATGAATCAACTTCCTGTTTGGAGCGTGTTGCGAGCCGGTGTTACACCATATTCTGTGACCACCGTATATTGTGACCGTAGGGAGCGGTGTTGCATGAACTGTTGCAGGTCACAGAATGTGGTGTAACACCGGGTCCAATGACCGAACCAGAACCAGCTTCCTCTGACTTTGTTTCACAAATAAAAGGCAAAAAATATTAATCTCTAAACCTATAAAAACCTACTAACATATTAATCTCGAAAACTAAACCTAATGCGCAGTACCATAGGCGGTGGTGTGGGGTGGTCAACCGCCCCACTGTTTTTAGTTTTGTTTTTGGTGTGCCGCACTTTTTTTTCCGCTTTTGCAGCTTAATAATAATAACTAATGGTTTTGGGTTTCCTGTGACTTATTTGCTGTAAGATAAATGGTAGGAGCCTAATATATGCTCCCAATGTTTTGTTGGTCTAAATAATAAATTACTTCTTTTTTTTTTTTTGCGGTTTTAATTAGTTAATTGTTTTTTGCATCTTGAGATCCTATGACATCATCAACTACTCGAGCTCTACTTGAGTATTATTATGTTAATGTCAAGTTTAAAAATTATGTACTCGTTCAACCCCTACCGCAGAGTGTGTACCAACTACAGGGGAATCACACTCTTAAACCTCCTTGGTAAGGTCTATTCAGGGGTTCTGGAGAGGAGGGTCCATCGGATAGTCGAACCTCAAATTCAGGAGGAGCATTGTAGTTTTCGTCTTGATCGTGCAACACTGGACCAGTTCTATACTCTCAGCAGGGTCTTGGAAGGGGCGTGGAAATTTCCCCAACCAGTCTACATGTGCTTTGTGGACTTGGAGAAGGCATTTGACCGCATACCTCGGGGAACCCTGTGGGGGTACTCTGGGAGTATGGGGTACCAGGCCCTTTGATACGGGCTGTTAGTTCCCTGTACGACCAGTGTCAGAACTTGGTCCACATTGTCGGCAGTAAGTCGGGCTCATTCCCGGTGACAGTGAAACTCCGCCAAGGTTGCTTTTTGTCACAGATTCTGTTAACTTTTATGGACAAAATTTCTAGGTGCAGCCAAGGTGTTTAAAGGATCTGTTTTGGTGGCCTTAGCATCGCATCTCTGCTTTTTGCAGATGACGTGGTCTTATTGGCTTCATCAGTTCATGATCTACAGCGGTCACTGGAGCGGTTTGCTGCAGAGTGTGAAACGACCGGGATGAGGTTAAATTCTTCCAAATCCGAGGCCATGATCTTGAGCCGGAAAGGGTAGAGTGCCTTCTCCAGATCAGGGAGAAGGTTCTGTCTCAAGTAGAAGAGTTTAAGTATCTTGGGGTCTTGTTCACGAATGAGGGAAAAATGGAGCGAGAGATCGATAAGCGGATACATGCGGTATCTCCAGTGAAGCGGGCGCTGTACCGGTCTGTCATGGTGAAGAGAGAGCTGAGTCTAAAGGCAAAGCTCTCAACGTAGTCGATCTACGTTCCTATCCTCATCTATGGTCATGAGCTTTGGGTTGTGATTGAAAAAACGAGATCTCGGATACAAGCGGCTGAAATGAGTTTTCTCCGCAAGGTGTCTGGACTCTCCCTTAGAGATAGGGTGAGAAGCTCGGTCAGTCAGGAGGGACTCAGAGTTGAGTGGCTGCTTCTCCACATCGAGAGGAGCCAGTTGAGGTGGCTCGGGCATCTGGTTTGGATGCCTTCTGGACGCTTCCCTGGTGAGGTGCTCTTGACACGTCCCACCAGGAGGAGACCAAGAGGAAGACCCAGGACACGCTGGAGGGACTATGTTTCTCAGCTGGCCTGGGAACGCCTTGGGATTCTCTCGGAGGAACTGGTCAAAGTGGCCCAGAAAGGTGAGAAAACGATCAATATTCTCACCACTGGGCACGAAAAATCACATTTCACCGTGGTTCTGGCCTGTGGCGCAGATGGATCCAAGCTCCCGCATTTGGTAATATTCAAAAGAAAGACAATGCCTAAAGAGGACTTCACCCCGCGCGTTGTTGTGGCGGTCAACGAAAAAGGCTGGATGGACGGGGACATGATGAACATGTGGCTGATAAAATGTTTTACCCATCGCACAGATGGGTTCTTCAAAACAAACAAGGCCCTGCTTATCATGGACAGTATGAGAGCCCACATTACGCCTCAGATAAAGGACAAGATCAAAACATGCAACACCGTTGCTACAATAATCCCGGGTGGTTTAACAAAAGTCCTTCAGCCCCTGGACATCTCAGTGAACCTTAGCTTTACGTCAGCTCTGCGCCGTCTCTGGGAAGAGTGGATGGTGAGCAGTGAACATAGATTTATGGCCACAGGACGGATGAGACACGCCACTTTCCAGCAAGTCCTGGAATGGATAGACAAGGCGTGGACCTCATTGACCAAAAAAACAATACAGGCGGGCTTCAGAAAAGCTGGCATCATTACACCGTCAGCTGGAGCGGCTGGAGCTGAGGACTCCGACAGCGGGGAGGAGGAGGAGGAGATGGAGGGAGCTTTGAGTACCGGTAACCTTCCTCAATCGCTGGCAGAACTATTTGTCAGCGACACAGAAGATGAGGAGTTTAATGGCTTTGAAAAAAAACATAAAATAAATAGCTGTTTCTGTCATCATTATGGCGTGTAGTAATTTTAAAGCAGCTTTATTTTGTTTTAACCATCAAAGTATATTTATTAAGAAAAGTTAAACAGCGACACACTTTTACTATAATGTCAGCAAACAAATACAGTATATATTTTTAGGTGTTTATCTTGCTAAATTTTAAATAGATGCAGGTCTGTTTGCTCGGTGCACAGCAGGTCTGGTGTGTTGCTGCGCGCGCTCGTGTTGTTTATCCGGTAGCGAAACTAATTAAATTCGGCTGAATTTACCATTTTAATCATTTATTAGGAAAAGTTCAGCTCATAAAGACTTTTACTATAATGTCAGCAAACAAATATATTTTTTAGGTGTTTATCTTGCTAAATTATAAATAGATGCAGCGCGCTCTGCAGCTGCAGCTGCTCTGATGTTTGCATAGTGTGTTGCACACACAACTTCATGTTTTTATTTGAGATCCTGCAAAACGGAGAAACTCAGCTCATGCGCTTCAACTGACTTTGTGCGCTTCTGCTCTGATGCTCACACATACTGGGGTTTTAAAATTATTTTATTATTGTGTCGTCACCCTGACAGCTCTGATAGAGGAATAAATAAACAAACAGATAAATAATAAATAAATAAATAAATAAATAAATAGATAAACAAACACAGACTTTTGTTAGGCCTTTTTCCCCGACAGAAACACTCTGCATGTGCAGTGTGTGCACGCGCTCTGCTTCATTTGATATTTTTTAATGCCTTTTAAACATAAACGTTGTCGTTTTAACGGGTCAACAGTTGGGCTTTAATTTTGTACAGCAGTAATTCACATTCAGGAGGATTTCCATAACTGTTCTGGTTTTTAACAAAATTTAGAACCAGTCTTGTTGTTGCTAATTGCTTCTTCAATTTACAGCAACAAAAAGACCTGTTGAAAATGTAACTGTTTTGTTTGATAGGTAGATAAATAGCTATCGGTGTAGCTATCTTTTTTTTTATTTTTTAGACCCGCTCAAAATTGATATTTTATTTAGCTAGCTAATTTATGAGCTAATATTTATATTTTTAATTAATGAATGAATTTATTTATTTATTTATATAGCTAATTAGCTATATATTTTTTCAATTTGAAGCAACAGAAAGAGGCATTAAAATACAAGCGGCCAGCTCTGCTTTATTACTGTTGATCCCGCAGCAAAACCTGTCAGGGAGTGACAGATTGGCAGCCTCTCTAATCAGTGCCCTCTTCCCTTCTTCTTCTTCGTCTTCTCTCTCTCTCTCTCTCTGTATATGTGTGTGTGTGTGTCTTTCTCGGCCTCAAACACACTTGTGATCTGTCACAAATAGATTCTCACTAATGGCATACTGTCTCCATAGTATCCAGTCCCAGGTGATGCGCGCGCAGCTGTGCAGCAGCAGTTCTGTGCGACATGAGTCTATGCATGTGCACATCTGGACAACAACATCTAAAGTAGACATTTGTTACATAACTTTTGATTGTTGTTGTTTTTTTGTTTTTTGCATCAGTGTTAGGTGTGCACTTTCTGATTAAAGCTTGATCAAAATTAACGTTTCTGTGTCAAAGTTTATAGATTTTATTATATTCAATTAATTAAAAAAATTACTTTAAAAAAAAAAAAACTCCCTAAAGAATTGTATTTTCTTTTCTTTTTTTCCTCATGTTTGTTCATTATGAACTTTTAGATAATCCAGTTTTTATTTTTATTTTTTCTTTGACCAAAACTTAATTCTGTGTGTTTTTGAAAATTGGGGCGACTGGACATCATTAAAACTCAGTAAGTGGGAAAAAGTCAAACAAATCGACATAAATCAAAACATAAATGTAGCAACAACAACAACAATCCTAACTCAAAAACAATAAAGTAAAGCTGCTCCTCTCCTTCAGCTCTTATCTGCTGACCCGCTGCTTCACATGTGTGCGTGTTTGTGCTGAGGTGTTGACCTGTCAGGAGGGACTTGTTAGGACTTTTAACTCCGACTGCTGGAGGTCTCCAGACATGTGAGGTCTCCAGACATGTGAGGTCTCCAGACATGTGAGGTCTCCAGACATGTGAGGTCTCCAGACATGTGAGGTCTCCAGACATGTGAGGTCTCCAGACATGTGAGGTCTCCAGACATGTGAGGTCTCCAGACATGTGAGGTCTCCAGACAAGTGAGGTCTCCAGACATGTGAGGTCTCCAGACATGTGAGGTCTCCAGACATGTGAGGTCTCCAGACAAGTGAGGTCTCCAGACATGTGAGGTCTCCAGACATGTGAGGTCTCCAGACATGTGAGGTCTCCAGACATGTGAGGTCTCCAGACAAGTGAGGTCTCCAGACAAGTGAGGCCTCCAGACAAGTGAGGTCTCCAGACAAGTGAGGTCTCCAGACATGTGAGGTCTCCAGACATGTGAGGTCTCCAGACATGTGAGGGTGGCATCGATTTGAAACTCGTCCTGTCTAATTTGATGAGAACATCCAGCACCATGGACAGCGCCCTGTCCTGACCTCGCACTCTTTTCATCTGAGGCCACGGCGAGCCCAAGTTTACCAGAGGCTGAAAGAACTCCTTCTTTAAAAAATAAAAGAAGATGTGGTGAACCAGAGGAGCAGGAGGTGTAAACAGTTTATTTTCCTCTAGTCAATAAACTTTTGAAAATGTCAACTTTTAGTCTGGACCAGGGGTCTACAACCTTTAATCAAAAGCGCTATTATACCTTCGTTCACTAAATTAAAAGTGTTCAGAGCCGCAACAACATGCTACAACTGTGGTTCTCAAGTGGTGGCCCATGGGCCACTTTAGGTTTGTTGGAAGGAGCTTTTGTGGCCACTAGGGGTGCATTTATAAATATAAAACAACTAATAATTTATATTTTTACAATTTTAGACAAATGAAAAGACCAGATTCTTTTAAAGAGAGGCTTTTTTTTTAATTAATAAAAACTATGAACTATGCAGACCTAGGTAATATTTTTAATTGTGGAAAAATAAATTAAGTACTATAAAGTTAAAGTGGGTATGCTTCACTGCTTGTACTGGTTCCAGTATTTAAAGCGTGTGTGACATGATTTTGTAACATAAAATTGCCCAACATACATATCTTGTATCATTCAGCTATGTTCGTTTTTGCAAACAAACTTATAAATATATTTAATTTTGATTTAAAAGTGATTTTAAACTTTGCGCCGTGTTTATTAACGGGAAATCCGATTACACACGAATGCAACATCTGTGACGTAGTATTGGGCATTCTGCATCTCTCTGGAGATCGCATGCCTCTCCCTCGCTCCCTGAAAAGGTAAAACTCAAATAAATATGGGTGCAGACCTAAATTAGAACCTGTTGTTTCTTGTTCATCTAACTTTCTGCTTCCCAAACTGAAGACAAATAGCTCAAATCTTCACTTAAGATTGCTAAATTCGTCTGGTTTTAAATTGTCCGCCATTATAGATTCATAACTGGTTGTGATTATCGTACCCACCACTGCACCCTGTATTCACTGGTTAACTGGACATCATTAACCTCACGCAGACTCTTCCACTGGTACATTTTCATCTTTAAATCACTTCTTGGTCTGCTGCCCTCATACATCTCCTCCTACATGTCTTTGCGTGAGTGCAGCTACAGCGTGCGCTCTCAGGACATGATTACCTGCAGTGTTCCGTCAGTGAGGACTGAACTTGGAAAAAGGGCCTTCTCCTACTCCGCTCCTGCTTCATGGAATATCTTACAAAAAGATCTGAAGCTCTCGACCTTGACTTCTCTAAATGGTTTTCAGAATCTGTTGGAATCCTGGCAAAAACCAATGCAGATTTGTTCCTGTCTTTGATTTTATACGTCTACCTTATAATGTTTTGCTAGTTTTTTGATACTTTGTTAAAAAAAAAAAAAAAACTTTCTTTTGTTTTTTTCTCTCTTTTGTTTTCTATTGTTTATTGTTTGTTTGTTTATTGTTTATTGTTTAAGGAAATTCTACCACTGCTGTTCATTGTTCTTTAGTTTTAGCAGGTCGCTTTCGTAAATGAGCCCATGAGGTTCAAAAGATTTACCTGACTAAATAAAGGTTGAATGAATGAATGAATTAATATGTAAAAGCATACCAGAGCCCTCTGCCCGATAATACGTCACAGATGTTGCATTCGTGTGTAATCGGATTTCCCGTGAATAAACACGGCGCATGAAAATCAAAATTAAATTGATTTATCATTTTGTTTGCAAAAACGAACAAGATATTTATGTTAGGCGATTTTAGTTACAAAATCATGTCAGTGAAACTTTAAATATTTGCAAAATAAATGAGAGCAAAATGTCTTAAACTACCGGTAATCCTTTTTTTGTTGGCTGTATAACAACAAATAAAATTCAGTTTTATGTTAGTTTTGGTCAAATCTTGAAAGAGCCGCAGTGCAGACCCCTGGACTCTGGACTGTAAATGTCACGCTGCACAATGACTCAAGACTGAAGCTGCACCTTCATCTAAATCCATCTGATTTAACTATTTGTCTCTTTTTGTTTTACATAAATGTTCCTGGTGAGTTTAACTCAATCCCACTTCTCTCCAGTTTCCTGCACGTGCACGCTCTCCTCCTGCTGGACGGGGCTCCTCCTCATCATCATCATGTTTTGCAGGTTGCAGGGGAACATTTGTGCAGCAGTTGGTGATTTCCATTCGCCTCGCGCACATGCAAGTCCTCTCCTATCTCCCTCCTTCAGCTGAAACGACAGCAGCTCTCATGGAGTCAAACCCAACAGAACACGTGCACGTCTGGTGAGCGAACACGCGCGCTAAAACAACAACAACAACAACTTTTATCATTTTGCAGCAGCTCGTGTCAGCTGTGTTGGTTTGAAGCAGGGTGTCTAAAGTTTGAGAGAGAGAGAGAGAGGCCAAGCAGTGAAGGGAGGATTTGCTGTTGGAGAAGGGGGGGAAAAGGGAGGTGTTG
>JBBPBX010014148.1:0-12360 GCA_038048925.1 Garcialebias charrua
ATATGCCTGCTTATGTACAGAGAGACCAGATGATTTTACACGTCTCTCAATAGCACGGCCAGTTGCCTTCATCCTGCGCAGCTCACCAGTGTACCAGGGGGCTGAACGGGAGAAAGACACCAGTCTTGACTTCAAGGGGGCGTGTAGGTCCAGGAGCTCCCGGAGAGATTGGTTGTAGTAATCCACAGAGTCATCTGCAGATGAATGATTGACAGCGGTCAGGGCGTGAAGATCAGCAGACAGAACATCAGGGGAAATGTTTTTAAAGTCACGGAACTGGATGGGTCGTATTGGGTTTGAAGCAGGCGAAGATGAAGGCACTTCCAGGGAGATGACCCTGTGGTCTGAGACACCCAGGTCATATACAGACAAGTTATTGATGAGTACAGTGTCTGTAATCACCAAATCCAGAGTATGCCCCCTACTGTGCGTAGGGGCGTCAACGTGTTGAGTGAGATTAAGAGAGTCCAAAAGAGACTTAAAATCTGTTGCCAGAGGTGAAGAAGAATTGTCCATGTGGATATTTAAGTCGCCAAGAAAAATGGTCTTCACAGGGGAGGTGCAGAAAAAAGTGAGGAGGTCATGCATCTCTGAGTTAAATGAAGCATGCGGTTTGGGAGGCCTATAAATTAATATAACATTCATCAGAAGTGGGGCTTTGAAGCTGAAGGCCAGACATTCAAAAGAAGAAAAGTCCTGAGAAACCAGATGAGACCATTTTAAATTACTGCGATAAATTACCGCCAGACCACCACCACGGCCAGAGCTGCGGGCTCTCTGCAGATAACTGTATCCAGAGGGACACGCTTCGTTCAGAGAACTGAACACATCCGGTTTATGCCAAGTTTCTGTAAGACACATGAGGTCCAAGTCCTTCTCCAGAATGTGATCATGAATTAAACAAGATTTGTTAGATAGTGACTGCACATTGAAAAGTTCTAATTTAATACCAGTTGGAATAGGAGTTTTTTTGAACCGGTTTAAGCAGACTGAAGTCCACTCCACGTTTTCCTTGCCACTTCGTGCGCTATGGACTACAATGGACTACAGACGCAGCGTTCTGATGACGACATTGAGGTGCGACACGTGCGACGCGTCTCTCAGTCCAGACAGTACTAATCGAGTCAGAGTTTGGTTGAGAATAAATGTTTTCTTTCGAGAGCTTCTATGGATGTAACGAGGTCTACGCAGAAGTCCCAGTTGTTTGATGGTGGAAACAGAAAGAGGAATGGAGCAGTTGTTAAGATCAAACAACTCCGAAGCGGAGTAGGTTAACATCGTCGAGCCGGTGGAAGCTAACTCGGAGCTAGCCGCTAACAGCAGGCCCACGGCTCCAAAAAAGATATACAAGAAGCAGAAAGAGGTAACTTGAATGAGCATTACCTTGAAGGAGTACAGGAGGGAATCCAGAACAGTCCAGAGGACACAGGAAGTTGAGAGAGGCAGCAGGTAAGCGAACAATAAATGCAGCTGAGCTAGCGGGAGGTTGACAGCTCCCGCTACTAAAATTCCGGTTTGACTAGTAAAGTTTTCTATCTAATGAACCTAGCAAACAAGTCAAATCTTGGCTTCGCCGTGGTCTCCCATCCTGAGCAAGCACAATGGCATCAGTGGAAAGGAAAAACTCCCTTTTAGAAGGAAGAAACCTTTAGCAGAACCAGGCTCAGGACAAGCGGTCATCTGCTTTGACCGGCAGCGTGTAACGTCTGCAGATCCACAACGCAGTCAGAAAAGACAGTTGCTCTAAAACTTAATCACAGAAAGGTAGAAAGGTAGAAATGCCCGCGTCCGCTCACACAGGTGCTGTACACAGGTGCTGTACACAGGCTTGCGCCTGTCGCACTCTGTCGCACTCTGCGTTCGAGAAAGGTAGAAAGGTCGAAAGGTAGAAATGTCCAACAAATGCCCGCGTCTGCTCACACAGGTGCTGTACACAGGCTTGCGCCTGTCGCACTCTGTCACACTCTGCGTTTGAAAAAGGTAGAAAGGTAGAAATATCCTACAAGTATCATATATCATTCATGTAATATCATATATTTTATTGCATCTTGTCATATTGTATTATAACATATTACATATCACATATATCACATTATATAATGTCATATTGTATTATTGTAGTATTGTATTGTATCCTATTGGGTTGTAACATATCACATCACATCATACTGTACTGTATATCAAATTGCATCATATTATTTTGAATTGTAAGTAAGTAAATATTATTTATATATCACCTTTTACAGGTCAGAAACCCAAAAGTGCTTTACAGAATATAAGACATAAAAACACAAAAGATAAAATATATTGATATAAAATAAAGATATTGTATCAAATCCTATCATTTATCATATCAAATGACATCATATTGTATCTAGTCACATCATATCATAATATCATATATCTTTCAGATCATTTTATAACATATATTGTATCATATCATAACATATATCATTAATATAATAACATATAATTTCATAACATATCATAACATCATACTATATCAAAACATATAATTTATCATTCATATCATATTATAGTCATATAACATATATCACAATGTATTGTATAAAAATGTATCACATATCATCACATGACATCACATTGTATCATAATGTATCATATCACAGCCTATATCACAACATATTGTATCAGAACATATTGTATCATAACATAGTGTGTCATAACATATTGTATTATAGCATATCATATTGTAACATTATACCATATCAAAACATATAATTTATCATTCATACCATATTATAGTCATATCATAACATATATCCCATTGTATTGTATCAAGACATATCATATAGCATCACATGACATTACATTGTATCATATTGTATCATATCATAACATATAACCTATATCACAACATATCATATCAAAACATATTGTATCATAACATATTGTGTCAAAACATATTGTATCATAACATATTGTGTCATATCATATTGTATTGCAATATATTGTATCATAACATATTGCAACATAACATATCACACTGTATTGCAATATATTGTCTATCATATCGTATCATAATTGTTGTGTCAAATGACAGTTTTGACTTTTTAATTGCATCTCATTTGAACTCATTTTTCTTTCAAACTTTAGTTTCTGTTAGATTACATAGTTCAGAAAGAGGGGGGCTCTAGCCTAAACTATGCTGTAGCTGCTGTGATTCTGAATAGTTTCTTAATGCAGGTGTGTGGTTCTTTGTGACAATCAGTGCATGAAGGAAAGTAGACACGCATTGGTGAGTAGCAGCTTCAATAAACCTGTCAAACAGTTTTTGAGTCTAGAAGCAAACTTATGGTAAACAACACAGTAGTTTGAGGTGATTTTAGAGCAATCAGTTCTTTAGCACATAGTAGGCATGTAACGTAAAAGTGGGTGTACCGAACCGTTTCGGTCCACCACGTTCGGTTCGGTCCACTTGTGTACCGTTTTTTTTTTTCTCACTCATTAAACGTTATTAACAGGGGAATGTATGCACAGCGGAACAAAATTTCCTGGGCGTGTTTCAGCACGGAGCTATTATCTCGCAGCACGTGCAGCTTTTAGCCGTTAGCATCTCGTGCTGTCTCCTGTTTGTCAACGTTATAGCTTTCTTGTTAAAAGACGAGCGCACATTCAAAGCTGAGTGGGCATTGTTTCACAAGACTGGATCTGAGCAGCAACACTTCTAACGTGAACACGCTTGAAACTATGTCATCCGAACGTGAACGAAGAAACAGCAGCTGCATTAAAACTACTTCATCAGGTAATCAGAGCGGTCCAGAGCAATAACAAGCTGAAGGAGTTTTTAAATCTCTGAATCTAAGTCTGAACGTTGTTATATGCGCAGGCTTTAAAGTTACTGAGCGTCGCTATGAGACATTCATCATGTCAACACTTCAAAAAGTTCAGCTCTTTATGAAAAAACTAACTGATGTTGTCAACAAGCCCTGGAGCTCATTAAAGCCCTGCCATGATGATGAAGAGTGAGAGATTCAACCGTTCAAGAGGTATTGTTCTTTTATTATTATTATCTAAATAATCTTTTTTTTTTTATCATAATCTTATTAACTTGTTTTTTTTACCTCTTTGTGTTTTATTTCCAGTCTGGGACAGAGGTAGCTGCTCTCTTCTTCCACTTCAGGGAAATCCACCTGCAGCTAAGAAGTGTGTGATGACTGAACTGAACTCTGAACTTTTCCAGGACCTGTCCCACCTGGAGGAGCAGGTCCAAGAAGAGGTTGTGAGTACAGTAATGAGGACAAATACAGCCACACTGCTGCTACTGGACAAAAACTTGATTAGTTAGATTGTAAACAGTCTGTTGCTGCTTATTGTTCTGGTTCTGACTGTTATTGTATTTATTAAGATTTTTATTATTGTTCATATAGTTTATTTATTGTAGAGTGCTGTTTATTTAAAATATCATCCAAATGGGTCACTTTTATTTATTACTACAATACAATACAAACGTATTTTTGGCATATTTTCAAAATAAACATTTTGTAAGTCTTTATTTTGTCTTTATTTTTTTCGTACCGAAAATTAACCAAACCGAACCATACCATACCATACCATACCAACTTTATTTCTAAAGCACGTTATAAAACCGTGAGACCAAAGTGCTGTACACAAACATAAAATACGGTACAAAAATAAAATACAGTACAAAATTAAAAAGGTCAGATAAAAGACTAGCATTAAAATAGTAAAGTTTCAAACAATAAAACAAAATCAAACATCTCGGATCGCGTCAAAAGCCAAAAAGAAAAGATGAGTTTTAAGAAGAGACTTAAAAACTACAATGGACGAGGCTTATTAACTTGTTTTTTTTTTAACCTATTTGTGTTTTATTTCCAGTCTGGGACAGAGGTAGCAGCTCTCTTCTTCCACTTCAGGGAAATCCACCTGCAGCTAAGAAGTGTGTGATGACTGAACCCTCCTTGTAATTGAACCGAAATGTGATTTTAGCATACCGTTACACCCCTAGCACATAGTGTTAGCACTGTGTTTGTTTAGTTCTATTGTAAGTCTCTGTGAGTTTTGAGTTGAGTTGACTAAATGCTGTTTTGAGACTTTTTAATTTACATCATACATTTAGTCACATTTAGTCTTTCTATATTATGAATTTGATGAAAGTACAGTAATTTTTTTTTGTAATCTTAGAAATGAATCATGCAAGTCAAATATTCCTTCTATTTATTTGATCCTTAAATTACTTGCATACAAATCCTAGTGATTAGTTTGGAGGAAAAGGCATTTTTTGTTGGCAAAAAATACCGTATTTGTCGGTGTATAATACGCTCCTGTGTATAATACGCTCCTGTGTATAATACGCTTTGTCCAATTTTTGGAAATAAATCAGAAAAAAACTTAATACGCTTCGGTGTATAATACGCGCTGCCGTGACGGTCTTTTTTATGGCCACTAGATGGCGCACCCCCCTCCCCGACGCCGACGTAACGCGTCATCCACCGCTGACGTTACGCGTCACCGATGAGACAACCCGGAAATGCGGTCCATTGTGCAGCGCGAGCTGAATTTAATTAAAATTTAACTACAGAAACGCCTAAAATATATTTGTTAGCTGAATATATATGTTAACGTGTCTCGGTTTAATTTTTGTTAATAAATGATTACAAATGAGCTGAATTTTGAACGTAAACAACACGATGCGCGCACCCAGAAACGGTTTGCTGCGCAGCAAGAGCTGAATTTAATTAAAATTAAACTACCGTACAGAAACACCTAAAAATATATATATTTCTTAGCTGACTTTATAGCAAACGGTCTCCTGAGCTTAACTAAATGTGAAATCAGCTGGTCTGAGCTGGATTTTAAAAAATAGTTCGCCGATTTATTTCTTTAAATTTAGCTAAATAAACGCTTAAAAAATATATTTCTTACCTGACTTTATAGCAAACGGGCTCCTGAGCTTAACCAAATGTGAAATCAGCTGGATTTAAAAATCCGCGGTGTGGTTTATGAGTTACGGTATCTTGCAAACAAAAACAGCGAACCTCACAGCTAATTGCAGCTACATCCAGAGCAGGGAGCGGGCAGCGACAGAGTCAGTCCGACCAGAGGAGGCTTTTTTCGGACACATGAGCTAGAAACGTCTGGAAGTGGCCCTCTTCCTCTTCGCTCTCTGAGTCCTTTGCTGTTGCCCATAGCGCCCATAGCGGCCGAAACTGGCACTGCACCATTTTTGCCCAAAATGAAAAACGGTGAATCAGAGCGAAAAATGAGTCTGAAATTATGGGGAAAAATCCATAATACGCTTCGGTGTATAATACGCAGGACATTCAAATGAGCAAAAAAAACGCATACGGTATTATACACCGACGAATACGGTAGTTTGTAATTATTTATTTGATGTAATTAGGTAAGATACAATTAAAATAAGAAATGAAAATAAAGTATTACAGTAACATTTATTGGAAAATTTAGAAGAATTATCAAAAAATATTTAATATTAATAAATATAATAAATGGTTAAATGCTTTAAAATGGTTACTTCCTAATTTGTCAGAATAGTTACACAAGTTAAAACATGAATTTATATGGTTTAAGTAATTGAAAACATTTAAAACTAAACTGTTAATCTGCATTTTCTCCAAGGTGTTCAACCTATTGATTCTACTTATTCTGACTGATGCTGCTGCTACTGCTGCAGAACCATCTTTGAGAATAATTAATAAAGTTGATGAAGTGAGTTGAGCCTACGTCTACCTTCTTCCTGGATCTTTCAAGTCAGATCAGCACTGGTTGGAGAAAAGACTTGACAGTTGAAAGCCGAGTGAACAGCAAGGAGTAAAGATAAACGGCTTTGCAAATCCAGGTGCTGTGGACGCAAGGACAGAATGGCAGAAGAAGTCAAACATAAAAAAAAAAACACATCCCTTCCCATTTTCACTGGTGATAAACGAGAATATTATAGATGGAAAAAGGAGTGGGAAAGCTTGCAAAAGCAAGGAGAGCCAACTGGATCGATGGAGGTAAAGAAAATGCAACTTCTGGACAGATTTGATGGAAAATTAGCAAAAGAGCTAAGACTGTCAACTTACAACTCTGCTGACGACATATTCAGAGTACTCTCAAACAGGTATGGGAATAAATCTCTAATAGCAATAGAAATCTTAGAAGATTTGGAGAAATTACCACCTGTGAAAGGAAACCAACCAAGAAAAGTAATTGACTTGATCCAGGTGGTGGAAAAGGCACTGACGGATCTCACTGACCTGGGAGACACTGGTGCACTTAAAAACCCACTAATGATAAAGACAATAGAAAGCAAACTTCCAGACTTTGTGAAGAGGGACTGGCTCATGTTCATGATGGATCCTAGTAACAACGTAACGACGGACAACCATTTTGACATGCTTCTAAACTTCCTACAAAAGCAGGAAGGCATACTGGAAAGGCTGGAGCAACTGAAGATCGCTGATAAGCCAGATCATTACCCAGTCAAGAGACCAGAGAAGAAGTTTGCCACCACCAAAACCACAAAAAGTGAGCATGAAAATGTATGTGGTGTGTGTGGGGAAGAGAGACATTATAATAAACTTTTCTTCTGTAGAAAGTTTAAGGCTCTGACTGTTCCAGAGAAGAAAGCCACTTTAAAGAAATTAGGGTCATGCATGAAATGTCTCTGCTGGCATGGAGGAAGTTGTAAAGATGCATACCTCTGCAGGAATAAAGAGTGCAAAAAGGGAGGCTCAGCTGACCACCACTAACTACTTCCTCTGCCCCAAAAACACCAAAGTGGATGATGAGGTCTTACAGAAAAGCAGTCCAAGTAAGACCAAACTGACAGCTGACAAAGAAAATTTCTTGTCTGAATTGTCCCCAGAAATGGCAGAGAGGTGCAGGAAGGCATTCACAAATGGAAATACCCGAGCAGGTAAGTCAATCAAAGTTCCATCTCAACTACAGTACTTGAAAAGCATGGACTGTCCGAGCTGCCAGTCATTCTGATGTTAATGGAGGTAACAGCTAACATAGGTCAGAAGATTGGAACACTTATGCCCCTTTTCCACCGGTCGGCTCGGGTCGGATGTTACGTCATATGTGCGTCGCAGAGACCCCCTTTCATCCTTTCCCACCGGATATTCCGTGCTGCTCCGCGCCAGATTTCCTGAGATTTTTGGGCTGGTTTCAGAGGGGTGCCGAGGCGAGCTCACCCGCTCCGGAAGTAGGAAGGAGGAGACTCGAGCAGTTTTCACGGAAGCGAGGGAAGTGATCACGGCAGGACTTTACATGAATAACACGGTAAAAACAATTATTTTTTTTAAATTTATAGCAAAGATGGGTCTTCAGCTGAACGTGTCCTTAATAAAATCACGTATTGCTCAAAACTGCAGGATTTTAAAAAGCAGGTTCGCCACGAGCAACACGCGGCGCGCGGGCGGCTTTATGTCTTTAAATGTAGCTCAATGAACAGATATAAAATATATTTCATAGCTGACTTTATAGTACGAGGGTTCCTGAGCTCAACCACGCTTTAATATTGTCACGTAGTGGTCAAATATGCTGCATTTAAAGTAGTTTCGCTTTGACTTCTTCCAAAACTGTGCTTGCACAACGAAAATAAATTATAAAAATTCGAATTTTATTTCAAATAACTCCAACAGGATACATTTAGTATATGAACATGTTGTGATCACACTATATTTTTTTGAAAAATATCAGCTATGTGGTTTTTGATAGAATTGATAATATGTGATACAAAGTACAAGGGAGAAAATTAATGGAGGTAGCTTGACACATTTATGTCTATAACACATTGAATTTTATTTCAAATAACTCCAACAGGATACATTTAGTATATGAACATGTTGTGATCACACTATATTTTTTTGAAAAATATCAGCTATGTGGTTTTTGATAGAATTGATAATATGTGATACAAAGTACAAGGGAGAAAATTAATGGAGGTAGCTTGACACATTTATGTCTATAACACATTGAATTTTATTTCAAATAACTCCAACAGGATACATTTAGTATATGAACATGTTGTGATCACACTGTGTTGTTTAAAAAAAAAAAACAGTTTCTGGACTAAATTAATCACATTTTTCTTTTACAGTCAACAGAAGAAAATCACCAGAATTCAACAACCTGTGTCATCTTCTGGAGGAAGACGTGAGACACCAGATGGAAATTTGTTACTTCTGTTTGTCACTTCAAACTTTTCCTATTAAACGTTATATTTTCTTAAGTGGTGTCCTCGAACATTCAATTTCCTAAACTTATTTTATAATGTGAAGTGTGTATTGTGTTTAAATCCATACTGGAAGTTAAGAGAACTTTCCATTTGCATTTGACCTTTAAAGAATCATAAGATAAAGATTATTAGAATCTGCTCAACTGTTATTACGTTATAAATTATTTGGTTCTAGGATGAAGTCATACAAAAAAAGTCAAAAATTAAAAGTGGCCAAAGTCCTTTGGACAGTTTAAAGTTAAAGAATTCACAGACCATCCATCTACCATCTACCACCCAGCAGCAACTTTACCAGGGAAACTCTGGCAGTTTCAAAGATCACAGTGTGATGTTTTAAATCAACTTTATTTATAAAGCACATTTTAAAAACCACAGGGTCAACCAAAGTGCTGTACAATAACATAAAAGACAAGTTAATTAAAAACTATAAAAAGCATACAAAAATAAATACATATACCAGTCTTACTGCAGGTGTGTTAACATGCCATAAAAGATAAGATCACGTGTTAAAAGCCAAGGAATAAATGTGTGTTTTTAAATAAGATTTAAAAAGTTTTGAGGACTGTCAGCAGCAACTGCTCAGCTGATCTGAGATCGGGGAGGGCAGGAAGGTTGAAGCAGCTCAGATAAATATGGTTTTGCAACTTTATCAAGCACCTTGTGCATAACTAAATAATAAAATATGCTTTAATACATCTTTATTGTAAAAATACTAAATTGGAAAATACATGGGTTTAAAGAAGGCAACAAGGTAGGATTATGAATTGGGTTTAAAGATTACAGCTCATGAGGTACTCATTATAGCATGACATCTCTTTCACAACATTCTGTCAAAGCCTTTATTGTGTTCTTCTTCTAGTGGTGGCTAGTACTGTAGTAAATAGCTTGAGGGAACACTACTGCCACCATGTGGTAAGACGAGTAGGATTCTGGACCCCGCCCACAGAAGGGGTACAAAAAAGCTGTGGAAACAGAACATAGATGTGACCCGACCCGAACTGAGCCGATCCGACCCGAGCCAACCCGAGCCGAGCAGTGGAAAAGAGGCATTATAGACCTGGCATCTGACACACATTACATCACACATAAGGCTGCTGACCGTCTAGGACTGCGCAGTGAGGGAATGACTCTAGTGTTATATGGTGTGGGTGGAATGTCCATGAGAGTGAACACAAAGAGATACCTCCTCAGAGTCCGCATTCAAACACCTACAGGGAAGGTGAGAGCACATGAACTGATTTGTTATGGGCTGGATGAAATTGCCAAAGTCCATAAAGAAATTGAACCAAGAAAACTTCAAACCTTCTTCCCAGAAGTGGAGCTTGAAGAACTGAAAAGGCCTAAAGAAGTTGAGTTACTGATCAGTCACCGTGAGGGAAGACTTGCCCCTCAAAGGGTCAGAGTGGTTGGAGACCTTGTCTTGTGGGAAGGCCCTCTGGGAAAGACTGTAGGTGGTGCTCATCCTAGTTTGTTTGAGAATGTTGAAATGGCAGCACACATGTCAAAAACTCACTTTGCTCGGTCAATGCGGACTGCTGCAGTAAAATACAAGGAGTTTCCAGTGCACCCAAGCCCAGAAAAAGTCCTGCTATACACAACTACAGTTACCACAACCTGTGACTTCCTCGAATGGTTGAGATGGAAGAGCATTGGTGCATCCTGTGAGCCTAAATGTGGAGGGTGCCGTTGTGGCAACTGTCAGCCTGGTGGGAAAGAAATTACCCTTGCAGAGGAGAAGGAGCTGGAAATAATAAGAGAAGGACTCACTTATGTCAAGGAGGATGCTTATGTCAATTCACCACATTGGGATGCAAAGTATCCATGGTTAGAAGATCCTGGCACACTCCCTGACAATAGAAATGCTGTCCAAGCCACATTCTTAAGAACAGAAAAGCAACTAGAGAAAGTACCTGAATGGAAGAAAGCATATACTGATCAAATTCATGAAATGGTGGACCAGGGTGCAGCTATCAAGCTCACTGAGGAGATGAAAGAAAGTTGGAAAGGCCCTGTGTGGTATGTGAGTCACCTGGTTGCCCCAAATCCTCACTCAGTAACAACTCCTGTTCGGTTGGTGTGGGACAGTAGTCAAAAATTCAAAGGACTTAGTATGAATGATATCCTTCTAAAAGGACCTGATGTGCTTAATCCCATCAGGGCTGTCCTGCTACGATTTAGGCAAGGTGTGTTTGCAGCCTTAGGAGACATCAAAAAGATGTATAATTCAGTCTGGTTGGAGGACCGTGAAATGCATTCACACAGGTTTCTCTGGAGAGATCATCCTGTAAACGACATTGAGGAGTTTACAGTGGTGGGCAAATGAACGCTAGGTAGCGCTAAAGCGCTAATCCGCTTACAATGGACCTAAACTTTTTGTCAGCGTTTTTGTGAATTGACTAACTTTTATAATTCATAAGCGGATTTGTGCTATTTTTATTTAAAATGCAGTACCGCTAATAACTAATTATCTATCAGTAAAAACCAATAAACTTATTTACAAGCTCTTATGCTGCTTGTTTTACCTTTTTCCCCACCGTAAACAGCAGAGAGGAGGAAGGGTGTGAGGGGGAGGGGGGCAGAGCTGAGAACAGACTCGGCTCTACCATGTAGGTAAATGCCTGGGGGTCCCATTTCAGCAGTGGCCCCGGCCCCGCCTCGCCCCGTGCAGTCACCTACATCACTAACATTGATCCTGCTTGTTAATGTACATTTAACATAAAAATAATTATAGTTACGATGAAAACGATCATTAAATACGCAATTAAAAAAAACGGTCGATTTCTTTATCCCCCTACTAAAAATGGACTATTCCATCTTGACATCTTCCGGGTCACTCAGAGGTGAACTCGGGGGCTAATTCTGTGGCTACTGTTTGTGCTGGGTACTTGGATAAATCCGTAGAGAACCCCGCTGTTTCAAGCCAAATTAACGCGGCCGGAGGAGTTTATTGAGGGTTTTGTGTCGACCATTTGACGGTGAGTCGTTATTTTTATGTATTTTAGTTACTTTTCATTAAATCTGTTGACTACCTATAGACGCTAACTCTGTGTCTGCCTGTTGGTAGTGCTGGGTTACTAATGGATAAATCCGTAGAGAACCCCGCTGTTTCAAGCCAAATTAACGTGGCCGGA